>BQNB010027326.1:18468-57749 GCA_026074375.1 Tanacetum coccineum | reverse complement strand
GGCTTAAATGTTGTTATCTTAGTGCCTAAATGATAACTTAATCATATGTATGCTAATGGAACATGTGTGATTGCCTAATACGACTTGTTTGAGAAATGTTAAAAAATGAACCGAACAAAATGATCTCTTGATGAACCGAACAACTTCTGATTAGAAGGAACCGAACAACTAAGTGGCTAGTAGGAACCTAACAACTCAGTTTCTTAGAAGGAACCGAACAACTCAGTTTAGAAGGAACCAAACAACTAGTTTCTTAGAAGGAACCGAACAACTCAGTTTAGAATGAACCAAACAACTCAGTTTACTAGACGGAACCGAACAACTTAGTTTAAAAGGAATCGAATAACTCAGTTTGTTAAAAGGAACCAAACAACTCGTTGTATTAAGGAACCGAACAACTATTGTTAAAAGGAACCGAACAACTCAATTTCTTAGAAGGAACTGAACAACTCAGTTTAGAAGGAACCGAACAACTCAGTTTACTAGACGGAACCGAACAACTTAGTTCAAAAGGAACCAAATAACTCAGTTTGTTAGAAGGAACCGAACAACTCATTCTTTAAGTTCTCATTAAGGAACTGATCAACTTGATTCTATAAGGATCCGAACAACTAGTTTTTCCTTAGAAATCATGTTTGCTTCCAAGACCTAAAACACTTAAGATCACATTTTCAATTTAAAAGGCGATTTAAAAATTCTTAATTAGGGTATTAATTAAACTTGGTTAATTATACACTCTAAAACAAGTTAAGTTACCTTATGTTGTCATTTTAAATGGATAGATCTTAATAAGTGCAAAAAGTCTCAAAGTTCCTAAATCTTAAGAAACGTTCACATCATGAATCAACTTTACGTGCTCACTCAATAGGTCTCTATAGTATATTGTATAAAAATGGTTGTACATAAACTGTATTGATCCTATCTTAGCAAAATCATGGATACTACAAGAGCTTAGCAACAGGCACTGGATGATGAATTAGTCGCCCCTGCTGACCGTCTTAAGATAAGGAAAAGCAATCTCCGACTAAGCTCAATTCTCAAATCCAAAGAACCTACACTTTAAGTGGCATTAGATGCTCTCAAACTCACTTTGTTCTACAATGTATTTGAGATCTCTGCTGATGTACCAGAAATATACATGCAAGAGTTCTGGGTCACTGTCTCCAGACATCATTCTTCACTTCGTTTCAAGTTGAATGGCAAAATTCATACTGTTAACGTTGACAACTTCAGAGATATGCTCAAGATTTTCCCTAAACTCCATGGTCAGATATTTAAAGAACCCCCGCTTGAATAGGAGATTCTATCTTTTATTAGAGACCTTAGACACATTGGTGAGATCAAGTTTTTATCCGATGTCAACGTCAATCACATGCATCAACCATGAAGATCGTTTGCTGCCATAATCAACAAGTGTCTAAGTAGAAAAACTACTGCTCTGGAAAGTCTTCACTTGTCACGTGCTTAAATTCTTTGGGGAATGTATCATAACAAGACTGTTGACTACGTGTACTTGCTATGGGAAGATTTGGTGTACCAAGTGGAGAATAAGAATTCTAAGAAGAACAATGACATGTATTATCCACGATTCACCATAGTCATTATAGACTACTTCATGGCAAAGGATCATGCAATACCAAGGAGAAACAAGATGTTTTGGCACTATACCAGGGATGACTTCATGTTCACCACAATAAGAGTCATTTCTAAACATCAGGACACACAGTTATACGGCGCTATTCTCCCTCGGCACTTGACCAACCAAGCCATGTTGTAGTCTAAAGCCTACATGACTTACCATGCTTATGCTACTGGTGAAAATACTCCAAAACCAAAATCTATAAAGAAGAAAGCTGATTCTGAATCATCTCCCAAGACGAAGCTTACTCAAGCTTCTAAAGGAAAAAGAATCAAGACCGTAGCAAAGGGAGATAAACCTGCCAAGAAGAAGCAATCTGTAACAAAGTCAAAAGGTTTAACAGTGCTATCTGAGGTTGCTTTGACTGAAGCTGAACAAATAAAGCTAGCAACAAAAAGAAGCCTAATACAAACTCACAGCTCTCACGCCAGCGGCTCAGGTGCAGATGAAGGAACTGGTAGTATACCAGGGGTTCCTGATGTACCGACTTATAAATCTGATGATGAGCAAATCTCTTGGAAGTCAAGTGAAGAAGAAGATGATGATGAAGTGAATGTGAGTAAAGACAATGATGATGATGCTGACAATGATGATGATGTTGATAAAGATGATGAAGATGACGATGCTGATAATCAAGATGATGAAATTCCAGATGATGCAAATCAAGATGATGATGATGAGCAAACTGATTCAGATAACGATGGTGATGACTTTGTTCACCCCAAGCTTTCCACTCATGATGATGAAGCAAGACAAGATGATGAAGTAAATGAAGAAGAAAGTGATGAAGAAAGTGATGATGAAAGTAATGAAGACAGTGATGAAGAAGTTCAAGGTGCGAATATTGAGGAAGAGGAGATGGATGAAGAGGCGACACATGAAGAGGATGAAGCGAATGAACTATACAGGGACGTGAACATTAATCTGGAGGGAAGAGACACTGTGATGACAGATGCTCCACTACCTAATGTTCAAGGAACTCAGGTAACGGAAGATACTCATGTGATAATCACCGCTCTGATCAATCCTGAAGGTCAACAGCAGAGTTCTTCTGTGTCATCTGGCTTCGTTTCTAACATGCTCAACCCTAGTCCAGATACAGGTATTGACACAATATTTACTCCTAACACTGAGGCAACTTCACTGGTAGATGTTCCGGTCACCACTATTGCTGAGCCACCTCTTTTGTCTGCAACAACTCTTCCACCCACTCCTCTCATCACACATCTGCAACAAACACCAGTACCCTCGCCAGCAACTGTTCCAAGCTCCTCACTACAAGATCTTCCTAACTTTGGCTCTTTATTCGGGTTTGACCATAGACTAAAAACTTTGGAAACCGACTTCTCTGAGTTCAAGCAAACGAACCAATTTGCTGAAGCAGTTTCTTCTATTCCCGGCATTGTTGATGCGTACCTTGCCAACAAGATGCATGAAGCCGTCAAAACTGCTGTTCAGTTACAATCCGAAAGACTCAGAGATGAAGCCCAAGCTGAAAATGCAGACTTCCTCAACAAACTTGATGATAACATTAAGAAAATAATCAAGGATCAAGTCAAGGAACAAGTTAAAGCTCAAGTCTCTAAAATTTTGCCAAAAATTAAGAAGACAGTAAACGAACAACTCAAAGCTGAGGTTATGACTCGTTCATCTACTAAATCCAAGACATCTCTTGCTATAGCTGCCAACCTATCTGAATTAGAGCTGAAGAAGATTCTCATAGACAAGATGGAAAGCAATAAGTCAATCCACAGATCTGATGAATAAAAAAATCTCTACAAAGCATTGGTTGACGCTTACAAAAGTGACAAGCTCATACTTGACACTTATGGAGATACTGTTTCATTTAAAAGACGTAGAGATGATGAGGATAAAGACGAAGAACCCTCTGCTGGATCACACCGGGGGTCCAAGAGAACAAGAGCTGGAAAAGAACCAGAGTCTACCAATGCACCAAAGGAAAAGACCTCCAAGACATATGGCAAGTCATATGAAGGGTCCAAATCTAAACACAAGACAGCTGGCGAATCTGCTCAAAACAGAGGAGCCTATGCACAATACCAAAGATTTAGAAGAACCCGCACATCAGGAGTTTGAAACAGGAGTTACTGAAGATCAATCTAATGAAGAGACCTTTTAGTATCCTGATTGGTTTCAAAAACCTGCAAAACCTCCTACTCCCAATCGTAATTGGAACAAGACTTTGCCTGATGCTCATGGACCTGTTCAACCTTGGCTAAGCTCTTTGGCCCAGATGGAAGAACCGCGTGAGTCGTTTAATGAGTTGATGGACACTCCCCTTGACTTCTCAGCATTCATGATGAACCGACTTTAGGTTGATACTTTAACGCCAGAACTATTAACCGGTCTAACATTTGAGCTGATGAAAGGATCATGCAAGAGTTTGGTGGAGCTCAAATACCTCTTTGAAGAAGTCTACAATGCAACCACTAAACAATTAGACTGGAACAACCCTGAAGGTCAGCAATATCCACATGATCTGCGAAAGCCACTCCCATTGATACCCAATTCTCGAGGTCGTCGTGTCATACCTTTTGATCACTTCATCAACAACGACCTAGAATATCTAAGCCTCAAGCCGAAAATATGCAACTTCAGTGACGAAGACCAAGGCTGCAGATTACGGGCACATCAAATTGATTAAAGATTTGATCCCTAACAGAATGTGGAGTCAAGTGTTGGTTAGCTATGACAAACATGCACTCGGGGGAATCTCACATTGGGGACGAAAACGAAAACAATTCTATAGATTTGCTGCTAACAGGGAATCTGCTTGAGATGTCTACTACAAACGCAGAATCATTGTTGTCACAAAGCTTGAAATAGTCGACTGGCATAACTACAAGCATCTTGATTGGATCACTATTCGTAGGGATGATGACAAGCTGTACAAATTCAAGGAAGGCGATTTCAACAGGCTTTGCATTCAAGATATCGAAGACATGCTGCTTCTTCTTGTTCAAGGCAAGTTAACAAATCTCACCGTTGAAGAACGCTTAGCCTTTAATGACTCCTTAAGAATGTTCACAAGAAGCGTTGTCATCCAAAAGCGTGTGGAAGATCTTTAATTAGGTATCAAAAGTTACCAAAAGAAGCTCAATCTCACTAAGCCGGATACGTACAGACCAGATCTTAAAAGAAGGGAAGCTTACACAACATACTCCAATCCTAGAGGTTTCGTTTACTAGAACAAAGACAAAAAGAACAGACTGATGCGTATTGATGAACTACACAAGTTTAGTGACGGTACACTCAATGAAGTTTCGTACTGCTTTAATTATCTTCTAATGGGAATTCGGATGGATTATCCGGCCACAGACTATCTGGAAGACAAGTGACAAAGACAAAGCAGAAGCTAATTATTCCAGGCAATTTGACGAAATATCTAAAGACAAGGATGATTTAATTCGAGTTTGGAAAATTTGTTGTGGGAGACACGTATAAACGAGGTAGACTTTCGTGTCAGCTGCAAAAGGACCATATGATTTATCATATTATGTCCTCCATCAAACAGGTCCAAACCTTGTAACGTAATAAATAACTCGTGACACTTGTATATATGTAGTGTAGACTTTAAGGTGATAATAAGTAGTGCTTGAGTACAAAATTTTCAAGAATTTCTTAGTAAATTCAAAAAAAATTAATTTATTGTACTCAGCACTGTCTTATAAACCCTTAAAAATTGAGGGGGAGCATTAAAATGTTCCTGTTAGATATTATGTAACATTTTGGTCCTGAACTGTTAATCCAATTATGATATCCAAAATATCAAGGGATTAACATTTTGGATAAGGGAAGAAAATGTGATTAAACTGAATCTAATTTAATTGAAAAGTGGAATCAATAAAATGGACCAATGCACTCCACACTTAGCATGTACTACGATTATGGTGCACATGTTAAGGGGGAGCGGCTCTTCTTCAGACGTTTCATAACCTTGAAATTTTCCAGGAACTCTGGTGATAGTGCCATCCTTGGCAATTATCTTTGTTTCAATTTCCTCAACCGTTTGTCCATCAACTTCCTTCAAGGTCATCTTCTCTTCGACTCTACACGGCCACATGGCAATAGGAATTCGGATCTTGCGGTTACACCGCTTGCTATTCTTAATCCTTTTACACCCAGTTGCGAAAGCAACTGAATCATGGTACTTTCTACGAATAGGGGGAGACATACTATAATAGACCACAAAACATAGACTATATCAGGATACGGATCTCAAAATAACAAAGAAAAACTCAACTTATATATATAGTATATAGTATAATATACTTTATGAAACTTAGGGAAAATAAGCATAATAGGTATATACTTACACATAAGCCCTAAATGCATCTATATGAGGGACCCTTAAGCTATAGTCTAGGCTCAACCACCTAGTTCTCTATAACCATAGGCTCTGATACCAATCTGTCACACCCCGCCAAGGCGGAAACACGAGGCGTAACGTCATGGATATCATCACAACACAATGGTGTCAACAATAGAGAAACACTAAAATGCATAACTAAGTCATAAAGACACAATGTGTCATGACAATATCGAAAACCAAATGAACGACATCTTGTATTAATGAAAAAGGGTTTCACCAATACAAGAACAATACTTCATGAACCTAATAAAATCAAATAACATTCAACAAAATCCAGGCGATAAACATAAACAAACTCAGGAGCAAACTCCAATGCAATCCTAGCGGTCACTCTAGCCACTTCTCTTAACCTTAATATTCTCACGAAGCTCACCTGAAAATGATGCTTAAAAACGTCAACACAATGGTTGGTGAGAGTCATAAGGTTAAGACACATAACAAAATCTTACAAAACAATTGTTGCGACTAGTAAAACAATCCAAAACAACACACATGACACCACAGTCCACTGGGTCTATCATTCTATACTCACAATAGGGTCATGGGTAGCTACCCTCCGATCGGAACACAAAGTCAGTAGGTATTATTTCAACCCTTTAGTTGGATTTGTTTGTGGTAAGCACCACTCTCAACCGAACTAACATACTTCATAACAACAACAATAATAATAATAACTCCAATTGATCACCAAGCCATGGAACATACCACATAAACGACTCCAATTGATTACAAAGCCATGGAGCATACCACATAACATACAAACACACAATCACAATAACTAAAACATTTAAACTCATAGCATCATTTTCACCCTAAGAAAACATAAGAAAAAGGGGCTATGAAACTCACCTAATGCTTAGCTTCCCAAAAGATTCCAACAAAATCTTCACAAACACTTCACGGACAATCTAAATAATTAAGCACACAATAAGCTACCATCAATTAGGTATTCAACCCAATATGATGTACCCTCAACTATGATGGATATCTAAGCTATCTATCATATCTCTATACTTGATTTAAACCTTTTCCAACTCCTACATATGCCATTTACACTTTAATGCTACACTTTATATTTTCTGATTTTGAGCAGAATTTTATACTCACTTACACGTCTTAAACGCACCACTTAAGCACTCCTATAATTCAAACCAAAATTCATTATCCTACATATATGTCCTATGAGCATCTCATAGCTCTCCCAAAGCCATTATCCTTTTACAAACACCCTTTAGAAATTCATTAATCCAAAGTGTCCAAAATTCGTCCAGAATCTGGCCTTCTAAAAGTATGACGTTAGATAACCAATTTAGACCTCATTATAGCTTTAGCAAAAATTCTGAGGTCACACACAATATATGAACTAACTTTCACGTGATTTAGAGCCTCTAACTAGATGTCTAAGTATATTTAGAAAAATCAAAACCAAAACTGAAATTCGTTACTGTTTTACACACCGATTTTGTAATGACCTTTTGACCCACTTCCCGAACATAAAAACTTACGAGGCTAAATTTTATGGAAAGTAGACTCTCTGAAGTTATCTGCAGTATACTGTAAATTATTTATTTGATCTTTTATGATTGAGTTATGCTCGTTACAAAATGCCTAAAATTCTGCAGTGAATTAGACAACTAATTCGGGCGATCTAGAACCTAACGCATGATCAAATCTTGTAACCAATTAAGCTAATGATAAACCAATTATTATAACATCATAATCTTTCAGAAACTTAAGAACCCTAATTTATAAACCTAATTTAAAACCCTAATCCATCATGATTAGATTACTAGAATTGAAAATTAATTAACTAGAATTACACAAAGATTAAAAAATTACCTTTAAAGAAAACCCTAAAAATTTTCTTCTTCCTCTCTTGTAGAAATCGGCCAAACAAATGAGGGAAGAGTTAGGGATTAGCTTTGTATTTATAGGCCACAAGGAAATCCCTAGATAAATCTAATTACAATTTGAGTTCAACTAAAACTCTTTTTTTTTCTTTTCTAATATTCGACCGAATATGGCCTTTTTCTTCATTTTTTTATTATTTTATTTATTAATTACATTATTACTTATATTTCCTTAAATTTTTATAAAAACCTTAATAAATTTGACTATACCTTTTTGCTTAAACGAAATTCACTAGACTTTTAAAAAAATAACTTTTAACTTTTCATTTTCAACTTAATTTTCCTAAAATAAAAATTTTACATTTTTCTTAACTTACCACCTAAAATCTAAACCTATCTTAAATTACTAACACAAAAATACGTATACGTAAAAATACTTACACATTCAACACGAAAACGCTCAAATCTCATAAATCATTTCCTTGTCACTCAGAAGTGAACGAAATGAACTCAACCAATTTCACCATCAATCCAATCTCATTGAGATGATCACACTCAATAGATTGATTACCAATCCCACATAAACATATATAAACACACATAAACACATAAAATCACATAAACTATACATTGCAACAGGCACATAAGTCAATACTAACGGTTTGACTAACCTGCTCAAGCTATGGTTGTCACATTAAAGACAGTCATGGACCTAGTGACGCTATGCACAACCCTTCCTAGCCACTCAAGGTCTCTCAACAGACTCTTGTTTCATTTCTCACAGAGATTACACGCATTTCTATCAACTTTCTCACTCCGAGTTCGTTGATATTGAAAAGGTGGCAGTCTGCTCCAGCCTCCGATCACTAAAATCAAAGTGCACTATTGAGTCTAGAGCCAAAAGAGATCATCCATAAATCTCATTAGGACACTTGTCAAAATTATGCTTGCTATCTCACATAATGTGAATAACGAGAAATATATTAAGAGTCCTACGCATTATCCTTGTGATTTTGCCAGAACATCCGAGTGATATAATTCACAGTGAAGATGGAAATCCTGCTTGAGCCAACATCAAACAAGCTCATGGTAGGTGACTTGTGTGATTCTATACGAATCAAACTTGTGACAACTAGAAAGAAACGATGGTGCGATTCTATAAGAATCAAACTTGTTCCAGGTTATGAATTGACGATTGATGATGAATTTTTGAAATGATTAACACTCTCGATGTGTCACAAAATCACTTTAGCAAGTGACACGTCGATTGATTTTCAAATCGATTTTTCTATTTCAATCGGTGAGACAGTAACTCACTGGTTCACTCTTACCGTGATGTCTGCTTTGAGATGTTCCGGTAATGAGAACATGCGGAGTTTGATGAATCTAATGAAAATGTGTTAGAAAGATTCTATACTTTAGTTAGTAATCCTGTCAAGGAGATTCTTCTTAAATTGAATCTACCTGATCACAGGTCGATCCTCACGGATTAGAAGGTTACTCCAACCAAACACGGGCGAATGACAAAGCCATATTTGTCCCCCCACTTTATTGCTAACTGTTTTAATGCAGTATACTTAAAGATGGAGGTGAAGGTACCTGGTTCCAGCTGACTCACAGATTCATAGCCACATGCTCATACCCGACCGACAAACATAAAGACATCATGAAAGCTCAAGTACATATTTTAAGACTTTCGCTACTCTGATACCTAACAAAGTGTTAAAGTTAAAGTATTCAAGAAAGATGCAACATTAAAGCTTTTCAAGTCAACAAATTAAGAAAGGTATGAGCATGTCGGTCCAGAAGTCACAAGTTCACAAGATAACAAAGTTTACAAGATGGAAAAACGAGATTATGCTTGGTTGATGATCTCAAGGTGCTCAAAATCACATTCAAGTCAAGATAAAGGAACAAGCTCAAACGTAAAAGTCAATGATCACTACATCAAATCATAAGTCAATGATTGAAGTTGAACGTGCTCAAGACTAAAGATAAAGCATAGTATGCTAGGTTTAAGTTTTGTAAAATGGAGCGACCTCCCTTAGGGGGAGATTTTTAAGAACAAGAAAGTGTCGGTCGCTTCCATAGATAACAGTCGTTAGCTCGTTAAGTCATTTTTAGAAACTTACATAGTTAGTTAGCAAAGACCCATGGATTAAACCATGCCAGCCCAAGCCCACATGCCATTTGTAAGTATAAATACACCTCTTCATGTCTTGGAGAGGTGGTTGGTTGGTTGTATTTTTCACATAGTTATGCATTTCATGTTCTTGTATTTCTCTCTCTAAAATACTTCATTCCTTCCCACTTTCTCTCTCTAGTTCTTGCTGTTAAAAGATATCTAATATTCTTCACATTTTCATAAATTAAGCTTTTTGCAAGAAATAATTGGTCACGATACTTTTATATAATGTATAAAACATGGAACCCAATTTACATTGCTATTTTTAAATTTTAATTCTTTAGTTCAATAGGTTCTGAACTCATGCCACAACTAAATACTTAAAGGTACATTTTAGCTTATCAGCTGATTTGCGTTAAAAGAAGCACTTTTTTATAAGCACCAAGAAGCTTTTTTATAGTTCACATATTTATGTTCTTGATTAGATAAACTTGCCCAATACTTAACCAACTTCAAACTACTAAAAAATTAAAAAAATCAATATTAGTTTAAAAATTGAATTATTAAAAGACGTTAAAAGAGTTTAGCATTTTTTTAATTGAAAACTTATGAATTCGACATTGATTTGCGTTAAATGAATTCTTATTGTTATTGCTGTTGTGATGAGCACATGCTTTTCTTACACAACCATCAAGGTATGTTCAAACAAGTTTCTTCATTGTTTTTTTTATTATGAATTCGACATTCTAAAGCTTTTAGGTTGGGGTAACAACTGGCCTGAAGACACTTTGGTTAGAGCGGTCTAATAGATGTTTTTGGGCAGGAAGAAAAAGACAGAGGATGCTGAACGTGGTCGGTTGTTGGTTCAATTACAGTCATGAACAAATTCTTAACGGTAAGATATATAGTCGGCTTATCGCTTATTTGGTTTTTGGCTTATGTTTCATAACCTCACTTTTGTGCCTTATTTTGAAAGTTTACGGCTTATGTGTGTCATAATGAATTTATAAGCCGAAAAAAACCAAACAAGACCATTAATAAGCTAAAATAATTACCCCCATCAACTCAATCTTGATATCGAGTTTTGTGACTACATGAAACTACTAATCTGGGACGGATTTAATAATGGGTAAAAATGGGTCTGAACTAAGATGGGTCTTTATGTGCCACTCATAAGAGGTCTGAGACGTTTAGGTTGATCTGATGACTTATTTTCTTAATGTAATATATATGATTGAGATACATATATACTACGTTTAAACACAACACTTTTTATGTTATTGTAAGCACTTTAGATAAGAGACTGAAATTAAAGTTTTGAAATTTTGTTTCTTCTTATATGATACTGATGTGTTAAATTTCATTTACTTAAATGATAAGCACTCAAAAACCCACCAACAACACGTATAGCTGTTTCAAACAAATTAACTTGACCCTTTTTAGAACTACTTCCCGGAAGATTTTTTTCTATCCAAGAACTTGATTCCTTAACTACATCATCGAGTTTCATAATCATCTTTGTATCTAAAGCATCGACAACAGTAGCCCCTAGACCTCCTAACCCATCAATACCTCTTTTGCTTAACGGCATAAGTTCATCATAATAAAGCATCGACAACAGTAGCCCCGAAATCTCCTAACCCATCAATACCTCTTTTGCTTAACGGCATAAGTTCATCAGAACCCATTGCATACATTTTGTACCCAGACCACGCTTGCAAAAACTCCTTCTGTACACTTTCTTGCCTTGCTAAATCAGACTACAAAATACGGTTTTACAACAGATTTATTGACATTATTCACTTCATAAGGCGATAATCGAGGAGGAAGCCTAGGTGGCTTTCTCAACAATCTTTTAAATCCAATCCCGCCCTTTAAAATGGACTTTTCTCCTGATATGCCATTCTTTATAGAATGAATAGGACTCGCGTGAGTAACCATAAGGTATGTCAAACCGTATATCATTAATAAAGCTAGAAACTTTCCTGTACTACAAGCCATACATTCACGCTTCACGCGTTTTGTGAATATAGTTTGTGTAATAACCTGCACAAACAAGAGATAACCTATGTATAATTTTTTTACGCCTTGGGGCATGTGAGCAAATTAATAGAAGACTACAAGAAAAGGGCCATATTTGCCTTTAAAGTGAGTAATGAAAACCTGATAAAAAAATTAGTTTAGTACGACCATTATATTATATAGTTGGTTACCGTATTCAACTGCAACTTATCATCTTGCATAGGTGACGCTGAAAGTGCTTGGGGAGATATCTGAAGTTGCACGAGGTACCATGTGTTGGCTTGATGCTAAAAACTACACAGTCCACAAGCCAATCGCCACCATGGACTATAAAAGGCACGTAATCAAGGCTGAGCAATGGGTGGGATAGTCCCTTTTGAAGAAGCCTTGACAGCTAGGCTCGGCCTCTTCAAACTTTCATTGGTGCACGCCCAAGACTTCCTTGAAAAGAGGCCTCTAAAATATGTTGGGGACGGACTGATAAACAACCTACAATGCATGGGTAAATCCAATCTTTAAATAATCAGATTTGGTTTATTGTAGCTACTAAAATAGTTAAAGATCAATCACACTATACTGCTATACGAAACTAAAAGTTTAGAAATTGATTATCTACGACATGAAAACATGATAAACAGATATTCATTTTTTGTCAACTCGCAATGCCAAACACCCCTTAACAGTTTTTTGTGTTTTAATTAAAAACAACTATTTTTTATACATGAATTTTACCACTGGTACTTACTGATATAAAGTATAAACATATGTAAATACAATAACAAGATTAAAAATGAGAAAAATATAATCTAATAATTTGTGACAGCAAATCATAGTTTATATGCATTGTGCATCACATATCATGTTATCTATTAGTCACTGAAAGTCATGCATTACCCATGAGTTTTAGTTATAAATCAATATATCTGAATATGTTTGAAACCATATCCGATAGAAAATGAATGATATTTGCATACTTATTAGTCAAAAAGAGTATGCATGATATTCATATATGTCTGAACAAGATATAGTAGGATCATCAATTTCCATTCCCATTTCCATATTAAGTACAAACTGGTATGTGCTTAAATACACATACCTTTATCTCAATAAAAACGAGCTTAATTAACCAAAAACGGATATAAAATGCCAAATATATGCTTGTTTTGTGTTATTTACTGTGCAGGTAACGGATATTCACAAAAAGACAAAAAAACAAGGCCAAAACCGGACAAAACCGAGCACGGGAATGGAAAGAGCGTGAAAAGATGAAGCCGAAGGCGTGTTCATCTTAGTGGGCTAACCTAACCCAAGTTAATGGGCCAAGTCGGCCCATTAAGCTTTTACATCTAGCCCATTTAACACCAAAAGCCCAAATTATCATTTAAACCAAAATAAAAAAAATCCAATCCATAACCAAACGGCCGCTTAACAGCCCACTATACGGCTGTTACACCGTTAGTCCTTTGGGACTAACACCGGTAGTCCTTGAACACTTGCACCATTAGTCCTAACACTAACGGTCGTTACCCTGCATCCTCCAAATTTGAAATATAATAAAATATTCTGAAAAAGGCGCGAAGGCCCAAAACCAAGCCAAATCCATCCCGCAATTTTCGATTTTCTTCTTCGGCCATTAACTCATCATTAATACTTACCAAACACCCAACATACCCAGTCAAATCAACAACCAGGCAAACATGGTAACCCCACCAAAAAGGGGATTTCAGAAGATTAATTGGAGGAAGTCAAGGGCCAAGATCATGGATTGAGAGACTGATTGAAGATCAAGAAGAGTGATTGGAGAGATAGACCCTCCCCTTTGAAGCCTAGACCCTTCTCATCACGGCTATAAATAGAGAATTTTCTTTCCAACAAGGGGATATACTTTTTATTGCTTTATGTTGAATTCTCTGTTTTAAGCTTTTTATATAAGCAATTTTACTTTCCAATCATTGTACTCTTAATTTATTCAATAAAAAGTAAAGTTTCATTTCATTACTATTCATTAATTTTTAAGCTTTTGGATGATAAGCCAAAAAGGGATAGGCTTATTGGTGCTTACTAGCTTATGAAAATAAGCTAGAGCTTGTTACATCCTTGTTTAAGCAAAGGATTAAGGTGTGTTCCATTTTTCATCAAAAAAGCTTATTTTGTCATTTTCTTATTCAAGTGCTTATTTTACTGTTGATTTGTGCTTAATTGGTCTTAATATTGCTTATTACTTCTTTTAGATTGCTTTTCATAATCTGGTTCTAAGTGTTATTTAGTTTTCATAAAATATGTCCAAAAAAGCCAAAAATAGCTATTTGAGTTTGCTTATTGTTAAGTGCTTATTTTTGAGTTTTAATTGCTTAAATGTCCTTAATATACATTGTGCTTAATCTGTTTTGCATTTTTAATGATCCTCAAAATTTGTTTTAGCTTTAAAATGCTTTTTGAGAATTTAAAGGGGTGTTTGGCACAAGCAACACTAACCCATGTTAGTGCTGCTTGAGTCCCTTTTGACCCAAAAATCTCATTTTGTTGATCTCTATTTTGATCTTGTAACCAACTTTCAAAAGTTTTCAAAGTTTAAAATTTATTTTTAAGGTTTTTAGCAGTCATATCTTGAATCTATAGGTTTTTAGTTTTCTATATCAGCTTATATGCTTGATTCTTATAAGCTACTATTTTGGAGTTGTTCTTATGTTTGTTTTAGTCTCAATATGTCTTAGAAACAAGTTCCAATAGGTTTGCATTGGTTATTTAAGGTTTTGCCATAATCTGTCAAGTGTTTCAGTTCAGTTTTTAAAAAGTTCCATATCCTGTTTTCAATCTCAAATTTAGATAAGTATAAGGTGGATTTAGGGTCTAAAATTGATATCATAAGTAGTTTTTAGTATAAAGTAAATCTGTTTAAGCTTATTTAGGGTTTTAGAACTTATTTAGATAGCTTAATTTAGGGCTACAGTTTTACATTTTAGCTTTTATAAAATTTAAAATTCCTAAAACATAGCATTCTGTCCGAACTGTCATTTTAACTTAGCTTTTTCATAGCTTAAAAGTGTTTCAAAGTGCTTAATTTTTGCTTATTCTGGTAGATTATAGGAGAATCTCAATCTGTTTTCAACTTTTAATGATTAGCTTATTGCTCTTCTAGCTTAAAAAGTAACTTAAAAGTCCTTTTGTGGTATGTTTTTAGTATTTATTTTAGCCAAATTGCTTATTTTCTTATTTGAGCTTTCCAATTGATTTAAATTGCTTATTTGAGGCTTAGTCCTGCTTATTAAGTGTATTTCAAGGTTTTAGAAGCTTATTAGGTTTAAGCTTAAGCTTATAGAAGCTTTTAGCCAAAGTCAGTTTAGACTTTAAGGCCTTAAAGCTTTTAAGTTAAAACTGCTACTTTGTTTGCTTATTTCTGTGATTATTAGAGTTTTCTGAAAAAGTCCATTTACAAAAGTTGCTTATTTAGCTTATTAGAAGCTTTTTCAAAAGGAAGTTTTGCAAAATAAAAATGTTGGGAGTATAGGGAAGTCCCAGGCTCGAACCCGGGACCTCTACCTTAACCCCCAACACTTTAACACTGACTCCCACTACCATCATGCCCTTAGGTCTTTTACGTTTAAGTTTGCAACTATAATTCTTTTAACCCTTTTTGTCAGTTTTGCCTTTCAGCCCTTTTGGGCTTATTTCCAGCTTATTGAGATAAGTTAGTTAAGAAAATTTATTTTTCTTAGGATCAATATTGTTCAAGGTATTTTTAGTGAATCATTCATATTTTTATAAAATAGTTTAATATTTTTAGATTAAAAGTGTTTTTAATTCATAATAAATAAAATAAAATTAAAAAAATATAATTCTTTTTTCTAAAATTATTTTTAATCATTTAGGACTTTTAGAAATTAAATTTGCATTTCTAGGATTAAAATTTGATGTTTTAGGTTTTTAGTTGCGTTTTTAGAATCCCGTTATCGTTTTCGTGCTTATTTGGTAATTGATTTAATTGTTGCTTGCCTTTGCATTGCTTTTGCATTATAATTGTAGAAATAAAAACCAAATCAAAAATCTTGAACTATTCAAAATCCCGATCACAAGCTTCAACAAAAAGTTTAATTCACGCCTCGTTGGAACATAAACGACCCGGGAAACGACTAGAAAGGGTTACTTTCAAAATTGATACTTCCAAAATTATATTTTATTTGTGAATTGGTTTATTGCTTTGGTTAAAAGTGATTTACTAATTTACCTATAATATATATATATATATATACTATTGATTAGATCAATTTTTGGCGCCGCTGCCGGGGAACGAACCCGGGTCACCCGCGTGACAGGCGGGAATACTTACCACTATACTACAACGACATTGTAGGTAAGTTAATTCCTTTAGAGTGACTTTCTTCTCGGAACCTCCCGACCTCATCGGTCAAGTGCCCAGGCTTTTGACACCTCACAGAGAATACTGATCATAATTAACAAACGTCCGGTTTCAAAGTTTTATAGGGGTTAACAAGTTTAAGTTCAAAAGAATGTTTGAATTTTAGAAAAAGACAGTTTCCTTTTATATATTAAGCAACATATACTAGCAACATTATTATATTTTTCACATTATTTTCATTTTTTAATTTTTTTTTTAATATTTTCGTATATAAAAGAAAAAAAATACTAAAATATTATAAAGTAATCAAAAATCCAAAAAATTAAAAAAACAGCAAAAGAAATCGAGTAGTCATTTGTTATAATCGGCTCACCTTTGGAAATACAAGCTATAAGAGGGGTATAAGGCGGGTTTGATCCTAAGAACTTCATCCTAAAGAAAAAGGTTTTTAAAACGCTTCGCGCTTACCAATTCCTCCGCTTCTTTGCAAGTTTTTCTAAAGAGATACCGTGGGCAAATTGACTTCCGGTTGCCAAAAAGAATTTTTGTGTTTAATTTCTAATAAAAGATTTGTTTTAGTGCATGCGCACTCGTTCGTCAGGTCCAGTTGTCGAACCGTCAACAACTCCCAGAAGATGTCGTAATAAAAAACATTCCCAATAACAAGTCGAACCGACTATTGTTTAAAAACCCGTAGTTACGATGACCGATCAACGTACTATGGCGCAATTGCTCCAAGCACCCACCGAGGGTTACGATTATAGGGTGGATAATTACAAAGGGAGATCAACATTTTGGGCTGGAGGTATGTCATATTGCAGAGATCGAAAACGTGGGATCAAGTCGTGCTGAAAACAAAGGTAAAATGGCTCAAATTTGTATTTGAGAGGAGCTATGTCAAGCTCGATTTGGAGAGGAATTGTCAGGCTGAGATTAATGTGTTGATCATATATACTATTGGTTAGTTGTTGGTCATATAATTTAATACCAAACAGCAGAGAAACTCTCCCACTTTAATTTCGTGGGAGTTCTCTCTATGTTGGGCTCAGACAGTCTAGTCTCGGTAGAATTTCTTATTCTGAGGTTTTGCCAGGCAGATTAGAACTGTTATTAGAGGTTTACATGAAAGCCTTTGATTATTACAGATCTGTTTTAGAAGCATGACATAACGGAGACAGAGAGACAGTTAGAGGTAGGAGGCCCTAAAGATATATTATGTTAAGAGAACGGCTTGCACTAAAGACGTCCGGGATTAATCGATTAAAAAGCTAACAGAAATCTATGCAATACGGTGATTACGGAGCTGCTAATTGCTCCTGCATTCAGAAGTTCCAGAAAAGAACAGCCTAAACTCGAGTGTAGCCAAGTAGCATATTTCTAAGACTAAACTTAGAGGGTAATAGTGGGAGATGATATGCTGTAGCATAGCTTAAACGAAAAAATTAATGAGATGAAGCAGCCAAATTTCAGTTAATATTCAGTAAATAGGGGTTTATACCCCGGCTAACTGATAAGCGTGAGACTTTAATCGTACTACGTGAGCGGAGCAAAAACTTAATTATCTAACCGAAATACTAGCAATTAATCTTTGTAGTATTGATCCATTAATTTTTAACAGTTATTCGATCAGTTCAAATCACTATGGCAACCTAGGGCTCTTAGTTTCTGCATGTATGTTTCGATCGAAGTGTTTCCTAAAGTAGATATTGACGAGTTAGTCACGTCGGGCGATTCGTTATGGGGCTTTGTGGTTATTTTTGATCATGTAAACGCTCCGAGTGTATGATCCACATTGTATATAAGTATAACAATTCCATCTTCTCCCCCAATTCCATATGCTTAATGTCACCCAAGATAATTATCCAGTACGAAAGGAATGGCAAACATAAATACAACACCTAAGCTCATCTTGTACCAAAAGCATAGCAAAGCCAACAAGCGCCTTCTAAAGAAAGATACCTTAGACAACACCAAGCTGTAAGAGATAATAATCGTCACCATTAATAGTGTGATATCACGACGGTTTAGAAATAAAAGTGAGTTGAGATGGTATAACAATCGTTATTATGGTGGAATAGCTAAAATAAAAGGCACACACCGTGCCTGTATCAATGCTGATGGGATTGATTTTATCAAAGTTAGAGTGTTATCTTCACTTTCGTAGCGCCATTCCTAGTGCAGTCCCACAGAGAATATGGTCTGATGGCGCTAGGTGTCATTAAACCGGAGGGAGCATTGAACTATTCGTCACTTGTTGGTTGCTATTTGTTACGCCGCCCGACTATCGGCATGGCCTGATCGTACGTCAGATGGTGTGGACAATCTAAACCAGGTAATCAGTCGATCTTAAAGAACGTAGGAATTATGTCACTAAAATACTTTCACTGATAAGACCAGGCGAATGAGACACTTGACACATCAAACTCATACCTTTATACAACCATTGGACAAAGTACTGTTGACACTGTGTGGGGTTTTTTGTGTTAGTTGTGCAGGCGGTTAAAGCCGTGGCTAGGGACGTTCGTTAAGGGATGATTGTAGGTTGGGAGGAAGATGGGGGTCGATGAATGGATGCGGCGGATGATGTGAGAAAGAGGATATGAATTGGCTTTCTCCTGGTACAACTCAACCGAAACGCGCGTTGAATGGTTATGGCGACTCTAGGATGGTCTTGCGAAAAGAGATCCGGCGATTTGATCCTGGATGGTCCTTAATAGCCAAGAACCTACGAAGCATCTTATATGGGTTGTATGCTTCAAGGTTATGATTTATTCAACTATTGAAATAACCAGGAATGTTAGTCGAGGGTACAGATAGTTGCCTACATAATGTATTTCGCATTGTTTTCAAGCACTAAACATCACATTTTCACATCTTATTTTCAGGAAAACGAAACATCCGAAATATCCATGAACCAACCTTAATTAATGTAAAATCCCGCGCTCCGCTACAATGTTAGGCCCCGCGCTTCGCAGCGGAGTGCGGGTTCAAAACCTAGTTTATACAAAAGGCATCATCGCCTCATAAATGCTAATTGGGTCTACCCGGGTTAATCCGTCAGAAACCCATTGTAATCCGGTGGTCGACTCAGGTCTAACCTGTTTTTTTAAGTCGACCCGGTATTTAATGCAATCGGTTGCTTAAACACGTGTGCTCATCACGTCAAAACACATAGGTTGTGTTTAGTTAGAGAAAAAAATTCGTATTTTTGTGTTTTTAGATTTGTAAAAAAAATGAGGAGATTTATTTTCCACAAAACATAGAAAACGCGTTCATGTGATATTGTTTTTCATTCTCAAGAAAACAATGAGGGATTAGAAAGAAAACAAGGAAAACAAATAAAATGTGTTTTGTAGTTTCCCTTGTTAAGTTGGGACATACATGTTTTGTTTTTTGTAGAGAATTTTGTTGAAAAACAATGATTTGAACGCGATCTTTATTTTCTTTGTTTTCCACAAAACATTTTGTGGAAACAATGGTGTTTTCCCTCCAACTAAACACACCCATAATATTCCACTTAAACAACCTATTTTACACCGATGCAGATCTATCTCTCTTACTCCCTCTCTCTCTCTCTAAAAATAAGAGAGAGTGATTATAGAAATGGTGCTCTCTCTCTTTCTCCCTCTCTCTCTCTATCCTTCTCTCCCCTTCAGTCTCCTTCCTTCCCCTCTCTCTTCGCTCTCCTCTTCACAGACGTCGATCAATCTCTCTCTCTCTCATTCTCGCTCACTCGACGCAATCCCCCTCAGAAAATCTCCTCAATCTCCTCTCTCATTCGTCTCTCTTTCATCCTCTATCTCTCTCCCTCTCCCCTCTCTCTCGTCCCTCTCCTCTTATCCCTCATCTCTCTAACTCCCTTTGTCCCTCTCCTCTATCCCACTCTCATCTCTCTCGTCCTCACACTCTCTCTACATCTTCGCTCTCTCAAATCTCGTCACTCTCCTCTTCTTCTCTCATCCTCTCTCTTCTCCACAAGGGTCAACACTCCCTCTCTCGTCTCTCATCAGTCTCTCATCTCTCTTCACGTCTCTACCCTCTCTCCTGATTACCTGCTCCGCTACTCTATTTTCATATGACACACGCTCGACTCTAACAATCCCAAATCCGATCTCTCACACATCGCGTCGACTCTATCTCTCTCTTTCTCAATCTCATATTCATCATCCCGATCTAACTCTCTCTCTCTCGACATTCTCTCCCCCTCTCATCACCCTCTCCCCTCTCGTCCTCTCTCTATCCTCTCTCCACTCACGTCTCTCTCTCTCTCTACCTCGCTCCTCCCATCTCTCTCTCTCTCTCAAAGGGAGATCCAAGAGAACGGACGGACCGGATACATCCAATCCTCTCACTCTCATTTCGCTTCTCCTCCTCTCTCTCTCTCTCTCCGCTCCCATTCCTCCTCGTCTACACTCTCTATCCACTCCTCTTCATCATCAGTCTCTCATCGCAGCTCTTCTCATTCACTCTCACAATACTCTTCTCTCACTCATGCCATCCTCATCCTCTCTCTCATCAGTCTCCCACCTCCCCCCATATCTCCTCTCCCCTCCTCTCGCTCTCTCATCGTCTTCCGAACTCTTTTCTGCTTCCTTTCTCTCTTCCCTCATCCTATCTTTCTACGACAACTCTCCCTCTCCCTTTCTCTCTCTCTCTCTCTCTTTGGCTGCATGTTTGGTTAGGTGATCTTGCCATGGTGGTTTCGTTGGTTTCTTGCGGTTGATGAGAGTATATCATAATATGATTGCATAAGTTGATTTTTTGGTGGGCTTGTGACAATTTTATTGTGGGGTTGCCACGATTGTTCAGGTTTGGTTCTTCAATGAGATTATTTGCTTCCGGGGTTAGTAAGTTCTTAATTTTGATTTATTTTTATGTTGGCCCATTCTTGGTTTCTGTTTTTGGTGATTAAATGCATAAAAAACTCCATTTGTGATTCTTGGGGTTTCTATGTGTGATTCAGTTAATGATTGCTAGAAGAGTTGTTCTTTAGGTGTGATAAATTGGGGAAAAACTTATTTTACCTGTTTTGGTAAAATTTTTAGCACCTTATAATTGTATGAGGCTGCTGAGACCCTTGAAATTAATCGGGATGCGTAGGGTAGAAGGATGGTTGAGTGTGAGAATCTCTTGCCTCAGCAACCTCCATGAACTATCTTTTTTGGTGTGGGTTTGTTAGTTTGCTTGACCCTATGGTGTCTTGCAATGTTGATCGATGCCATTTTCTGTCAAAAGTGTAATGAACCAACATACTTGCTTTAGTTATCTCATGGCGCCTTAGTATAAAAATGAGATGGGCTAAGCTTAGAGGCAATGATGACTAAATCTTCATTTGTGTTTTTCGGGGGCTCGATTTACTTTGTGGAGTTCATGCTATTTGTTAATTTTATATAATATAGATGATGATGAGATTTGTCTGTCTTTGTTGTTTTGGTAAGCGTAGTGTGTCGAAACCAGTATCTTGGCGGGGCGACCACGTGGTTGCAGCCATGGCGGGTTTTTGGTACCGCTTCCATACTCACGGGCCTGAGCCTCCTTACAAAAGGGTATAACCATACTCGTAGGCCTGATCCTCCATACTCGCAGGCATGAACTATGGCTTTTATGAAAACAACCCAGAGCACACCTTTTGTATATTATATAATATGGGCGATGATGAGATTTTTTTGCCTTTGTTATTTTTGTAAGCGTAGTGTGTCAAAACCCGTATCTTGGCGGGGCGGCCACGTGGTTGCAGCCATGACGGGTTTTTGGTACCGCTTCCATACTCGCAGGCCTGAGCCTCCTTCCAAAAGGGTATGACCATACTCGCAGGCCTGATCCTCCATAAAAGAAGATCATTGGTGGTTTATCTAATGGTGGAGTGGGGATTTCGATGATACAATTATTGTTTCTATCTGACGGCGTTTGTAATGTGTTTACCACACTTTATTGATGTGAAATTAATTGATGGTAATGTGTTTACCAACACATTTTCCTAATTTCAATATTTTTTGTTATTGTGGCCTCTTAATTATGTCTGCTATGTACAACTGCTATTGAGCCATTTGCTTTTAATATCATCAATCGAAAAAGGAAACACACATATGTAATTTAACTAGGAAATTTTTGTTTGCTTTTTTGTTTATGGGGGACTTTTATATACATATCCTTAATTTAATGGTAAGAATAAAAGAGGTCGTGATGATGAAATATAAATGTGGGCGAGTAAGAGAGATGAATCTGCATCGGTGTAAAATGGGTGGTTTAAGTGGAATATTATGTGTTTTGACGTGATGATCACACGTGTTTAAGCAACTGGTTGCATTAAATACCGGGACGACAATTAAAAAATGGGTTGGACCCTAAGAGGCGCTGCTGCCTTTTGTATAAATTTATAATATTATAAAACGGGCGATGATGAGATTTGTCTTCCTTTGTTGTTTTGGTAAGCGTGGTGTGTTGAAACCCGTATCTTGGCGGGGTGACCACGTGGTTGCAGCCATGGCGGGTTTTCGGTACCGCTTCCATACTCGCAGGCCTGAACCTCCTTACAAAAGGGTATGACCATACTCGCAGTCCCGATCCTTCATACTTGCACGAAATTCACTCCGGTGAAGCCTTTAAAGGCTGCATTTTGGAGATGAGTGTTATTGTGTTGTGTGTCAATATGTGATTATTTGCGTCGTTGTGGTATAAGCTTATTAAGCTTCCAGCCACGGCGGACGTGTGTTCCATTTATGTTTTTTTGGAAATTCAAGGAATGAATATTGGAGGCTATGAAGAATTTGAATAAGTTATCCGAGTCTATTGAAGAGAAGGGCCATTGTGGCGGGCCGAGCTTATTAAGCTTGACTTTATCGTAATGTGTCAAAACCTGTATCTTGGCGAGGTGACCACGTAGTTTCAGCCATTACGGGGTTTCGATGCCACTTCCATACTTGCAGGCCTAAGCCTCCTTATTAGAGGGTATGGTCATACTATTAGGCCTGAGCCTTTTAATCGTGGTTTGTTCTTTCTTGCTACAGTTATATATGAGCCAAGGGGATTTGTTTGGTGCTGGTAGTTTGGGCCATATTTTGGAGGCACAGCCACACGCGTATGCTTATGTTACACTTTCTTGACGCTTTGATGATGTTGCCTTACTGTTAACAAAAAGTAGAGAATATAACAAGACGTTTTGTTTGGGATAATGAAGGACTGTGTTTTGCCGGTCAGTATGCTAACAACTTTTATATAATACGGGCGATGATGAGATTTGTCTTCCTTTGTTGTGTTGGAAAGCGTTGTTTGACGAACCCGTATCTTAGCGGGGCGATCACGCAGTTGAAGCTATGGTGGGTTATCGGTACCGCTTCCATACTCGCAGGCCTGAGCCTACTTATAAAAGGGTATGAACATACTCGCAAGCCTGGTCCTCCTTACTCGCAGGCCTGAGTCATGGCTTTTATTAAACAAAAAAATGGGTAAGCGAGCATTCAATAAGGCGTTGGTAGTAGTATTTTTCGTGTCTCAAAGAACACTGATTCTGACGTATTCTGAAAGTACTCTCGGAAATAGTTGTATTTTTGGTTTCTCAACGAATTGTAATGTCACCGTTTTTTGCTGATTCTTCAATAGCTGCACATGCTAACATTGTTCGAAATACGCAAGCTATGCACAGCCATCCTACAAGCTCGACATCTTCTATCCCTGAAGGTAATTATTTGCTTTCATAGTTCTTTACTGCATGATTATTGTTTGCTTTCTGCTGTAATATTTTTCGGTTGTTTCCTTTGTTTGTTCACAGATTGTAGACGCACCAATACTTCAGCTGTTTGATTTCACGTGAGGATCTTATTGGTTGGAGAGCCAAGCTAGACTACGAAGTCATGCCAGGGATAATCAAAGAGGTAGGGAAAAATTAATCCCCTTCAAATCTTTACTTTTTTTATCAAGTATTATCATTTACAATGTAATATTTTAGGCGTGTTGTATCGTTAAGAATCCTTTTTTACAGTTCATATATTAAGTAACAAAATGTCACACCCCGTAAATTTCAGGTCATTATTATAAACTTTCCGTTCACTATTTTGACTTTTATACGTTACGTTTGAATTTGACCTAAAATCGGGAAGTTATCCTGCGTAAAACTAAAAAATGTTATCGGACGCGTTTTGACTCCGGACAAAACTTAGTCCACTCATATTATTCTTGATTTAATCATTTTATAGTGTTACGCAGTTTACGTACACTTATGTTTGCAATTTTTACGTTTTTCGTGTGCGTTTTGCGTTTTTAGCATTTTATGTCTAACATAACCCTATAAATTACCACCTTTGCATGTAAACTTATATTATCACCCCATAAACTTATTAATATCAAAATTTTAAATTTCCTCAAAATTTCGTTCATATTCAAAAAAAGGGAGGAATATACTTTAAATTTCAAAAATACACATGTATGTGTAAGATGTAGAAAAAGACTTAAGCGTGTGTCACTTTCACTCCTTGTTTTCTTATGCAAGACTAAACCATGTGACGTGTAAGAACTCTTACACTTTGATTCCATGTAAACCATTTGTATCATCTAGTAAATGAACCATGGCTTGATATTTGCACCATAGTTTTAAAATATTAACCCATGGCCTCCTCTTTTGCTCTTGGTGAACCGAACACACACACACTATAAGTGTGTGTTAGTCATTGACTTGGTCAAGACATATGCACCTAAAACCCTACACTTGTTCTATAAATACTAAGTAACCTCACATTTTAGGGTTCACTTTCATTTCATCAAGCCACCACAAACATTTTTCTTTCCTTCCTTCTTGTTCTTACCCCATGACTCAAACACCCTTAATAGGGTTTGAGTTTTCTTTGATTCTCTTCAATATTCAAACATACTAGGTTAATTTCTAACGTTATTTAAGGTCTTTGCGAGTGTTGATTCTTTTATTTAAAGGGGTTCATTCAAGATCTAGAATTAGGGTTTGGTTATATTTTATTGGTTTTCAAGATCTAGGGTTCCTTCTTTTAGATCTGGTGTTTCCCTCTTGATTCACCTTACTTGTAAGTATTTTCTTTATCATTCTTTTGATTTCTTTCCTTGTTCTTGAGCTCTTGTTCAAGTTTATGACTCCATGTGTTTGTGAAGCTTTTATAAATGAAAGTGAAATGGGATATTGTAAATTCTTGTTAAAATGAAAGTATTATGGCAATAGTTTTGTGATTAAAGTGAGATGAGTTGAAAAAGTGTGTTGTAACAATGATGAGGATGAGATTAGGATAGTTATGAATATGGTTTTAATGTTAGATTAGTTGTGATTAGGGATTAGGATTAGACTAAGCACTATTGTGAAATTGAGTGATTTTTGAAAATGTTTTGGTTATGTTTAAGGGCTGTCCGAAATTTATAATGGGGTTAAGGGGTGTTTAAAAATGTTTTAAGATGCTAAAAGTGTAAGAGTATGTTAGGCTATGTTTCCCAGGTCGTTTCGGTATAAGGATCGTAAAAAACGGGCTTAAAACAACTAAGTTATGGCCGTTTTAGGAATCACGAAACCATGTCAGGAAATTTTAGATGTGGTTGCTGGTTGGGATATAAAAATGGGTTTTCAAACATGTTCGGATTTGTTTGAGCTTTCAAAACATTGGAGAAACATATAGTAACACTTGTATATTAAGTAGGAACGTTAGAAAGGTCATAAACATATTGTCGGGATTGCGTTTGGGATTTCTAAATGGGGAAAGTTTGTAATAAACGTAAAGTCACTATTGACGACATAAAAATGGAAACTTAGACGTTTAGGATACCTTAGAGCGTTTAGGCGTGAAATGGACTTAACAACTTTTATTATTAGACATCGTTAACGTTCGGGGTGTCGGGACTTCTAAAAACGGAAAACTTTTAAAAATAGTAACTTTTGGTATATATTAGCGAGATGGATGTGGAAAGTAGACATTTAGGTTTCGTTAGTGCGTTTTTGGAAATATGGACTTAGCAAATATAGAGGACGGTATTAACGTCCGAAAATTCTAAACTTTCCTAAAATGGAAACATTCCAAAAATAGTAACTTTTCGAAAACAGTAATTTTTCATAAGAACGGCGTAACGTAACGAAGAACTTTATACTTTCGTAAAGTCATGTTTTTGTTAAATAAACTAAACCACAAACACACATGGATGTCTTTTTCTCTTATAAGCGTTTTGTATAATGTTTCGTGTATTTTCCTTTCTTCTAAAGCTTACCATTTTATTAGGTCGCGTTTAGGCATTCTTGGTTTCGATTCGACACTATTGATTATTTCTTTGCTCACCGACCTACTTAAGGTGAGTTCATAGCCCCATATTTTTACTATTTTACCTGACTATTTGGGGTGAGAAACATTGCATGATTTTAATCATTGGACACAAATGCTTTACGATTTCCCAATCCTGTTTACGTGTTGCCTAAGTAGTGTTGAAACTTTTAATGCCCGAGTTATCATGAACCGTTAATTTCTTAACTGCCCGTTCTGGTTAAGTGAGCGCGAGTGTTGTAAATAGATCTATTAGGACTGATAATCCTCGTCCGAGTAAGTAGCTCTTACTAGATCAACGGACGTATACCATGTCGAAAGTTAAGGTGTTGTTCCGTTAGAACACATGTCAGGGCAAGTTTTATTTGGCATTATGCATGCTTCCAGTCCATTGAGCCTCGGTGTCATGAGCTTAGTGCAATGCAAATACCTTTTTATGTGATATTGTATCTGTTATAATAGTCACGTACGTTTTGCAAAATTTGTGGTCCATTCTTATTACCAAATCAAACCTATGAATTCACCAACTTTATGCTGATGTTTTAGCATGTTTTTCTCAGGTACTTAGCTTTGGACTTCTCTGATGTGCTATGTGGGGTCTACGTGCAATATGATATCATCTTTCAAGACTTTATTAATTCTTCATACTCGTTGTATTTTGAAAACTTAACTTATGCTTCCGCAACATTTTTTTAAATTTGGTTTGGTTTAATGAAAGACTTATTTACTTTAAAGCAATGAAACGAGTTATGATTTTTCCAAAATGTCCATTAGTGGTCATTCCCTTTGCCTTGTGTTTGAAATATTATGACGTCACGTCCTCGGACATGTATTCCGTCCAGGCCCCGTTTGGGGGTGTGACGGATTAGTATTCATAGCCAAGGTTATAGAGAACCAGGTAGAATTTTAGGTATGGTCTATAACCAGTACGTGATCCTTATGTGATTTTATCCTTACCTATACGTGCCTTATATTGGCCTACATGTGCATTTACATTTACCTTACGTTTATTTTGCCATACATAGATTTTCCTGTTGGTTTTATATAAAAGTTATTTATATAAATACTATAACTCTCCTAAGACATTGTAAGGGGCACAATTGTCTAGTTTAACTTCAAGACATTGTAAATGATACAACGATCTCTAAAACCTTCTCAAGACATTGTCAGCTACACAATGGTCTCTAAAACTCCTTATGATTTTCTCATAATACCAGTTTTGATGATATTAAAACTCGACGTAGTTTTTTTATTCCAATTGTTATTTTACTATTTGACTCCGAGTTTGAACACTTGCCTTGAACTTCTGAAACACATACGTCGTCACGTAACTCACCGCATAGAAACGCCAGCTAATTGGAACGCGGCTAGGAACTTGTCACCTTGTAACGTGTCGTCTTGGAACACGGCTCATCAACGTCTCATTTCTTTCCTCTTTACTTCTTGCGATTTTGGAAAATTATATCGGCAAGAAGATAACATCTAAGTTCGACATATATCAACGAATCTAATAACCCAACGTATTGCTGACATGCTCTTTCGCCTTAAGCGGAACGAGAACCAAGATGCCAAGAACAAATCACGTATAAAGACCCTCGAGACAGACTACACTAATGAAGGTCACACCTTCCGACTTGAACATCATTGGGTACGACTCAACCAACAGCCCCCACTCCGAAGAGAGAACCTCGAACATCATAGCTAATGATGACCCTTATATTTAAAATGTTTCTTTGAAAACTCTTGATTATTATTCGCTTCATGGTATGAATATTTTCACTTCCTTTAAATATTAATTGTTTGTGCAATTAATTTCACATATCCCATTTTAACATCATTGATATACCATTTTCTTAATGTGTACTTGTTTTAGCCATTTGGTATTAGTCTTCCATAATAATTAATTGTTTATATAATTATTTTACATATCTCGTGTAGCATCCTTGACATATTGTTTCTTTGATATGTGCCTCTTTCAACTATTCGTATTTTTTCTCTCGTTTGCATCGATTAATCATACGGATGGCTCTCTATAGTCTTCTGGTTCATGATCTATTAGAACAAATGAATCTCTACATTCATTTTGTTGATCGAATAATCCTTTACGTCCATTTCCTTTAACTGTACTACATTTGTACGGACATTCTTGATATTTTATAATCTATTGTTTTGTTATTTTTTCTACTTAAAATCATTTATAAAGCTTATAAATGTGATTGTTATTATTTTATCTTTGTGGAATTTGGTTCATATTGATTTAGATTCTCATTTTCATGAATTTTTTTTCGTAATTCTTTCGTTTGCATTGATTGATGATCATTTGCTTCTTTTTCATAAATATATTTCATCTCTCATTTTAGCATTCTTTGCTCATACATCATTGTACCCTAAGGATATATCGTTATACCCGATATAACCTTTTTACATTGACAACTACTCCCTTTGGAGATTAGTACTCTTTCTTTAGTCCTTCGTTCACATTTATCATTTTATTCTTCAATCTTGATGCGTAATATTACTCGATATGTACTTCTTTGATCATCAGTACAACTCATTAGTTATCAATTTTCGTATGTCTTCTTATTAGTACATATATTCTATCCGTTCTTCAAGGATTCTCATAACATTTAATCCGTACCTACATTTACATTGCAGACATTTTATATTTTGCCTTTCATTTTATTTGGTTTTCGTTTGCTATCCTATTTGATTATTTTGTTAAACTTCTCAAACACGTTTTGACACATAACCTATGTTAGGCTATCATTTCATCACCATACACAAGACACTAGAAGAGATTTAGAGAGAGAAAAAGAAGTTTAGAGAGAGAAAGAACTAGAGAGGAGATGAGAGAAAATGGTAACTTCTTAAAAAAGAAAAAAAATGAGAAGCAACACCCTCTCCACACTTGGAGAGGGCTTTATATAGGGTACATAGGGGGCGTCCATGGTGATTAGGTGAGCTTCCATAGACCGGGCTTGATATCTAATGGGCTTTAAGCCCGTAACTTAGACCCAATTAGCTTATAGAATTCTCGAAAACATAAACTAGAGTAATACAAGGTTCGGGAATATTAATGACCATCACTTTAATAAAAAATAAGTCTAACAATCTCCCCCTAAGGGGTGGTCATTACACATATGGCTTCACTTCTTGTGACGTCTTGAGACTTGGAACCTTGAAGTCTTAGGAATTCTTTTGAAGTTCCTTTTGCATGCTTGTGATCATGGATCTTGATCTTTAACTTGATATACTTTGACAAAATACTAATATCATGGTCTTTGGCCTTGATTTGTCTTGACTACCGAGATCTCTGAATCTATATCCTTAAATCTTTATGCTTTCTTGCGATCTTGTGTTTCCACCCTCATGCTCAAGGTCTTGAAAGCTTGCTAACAATCTCCCTCAACATTTTCTTTAACATGATTACTTGTACCACATCATGGAAGGAGTAGTACTTGATCCACTTGTAAGATATATCTTTGTTATTGTCCGACAATCTTGTCGTAAATGTTCTTTTGAGGAAGTGCTTGCGAAAGACTTCGACACATGTGCTTGAGCTTTCATCATGTATTTATCTTTGTCGATTGAGTATAAGGTCTTGAATCTTGACTCGGCATGGACTAGAAGCTACTACCATCAAGAAAACCTGGAAGTATAGGTTAGTGATAAACATACATGGATGAAAGAGTCTTTGTCACTTTGTCGAATACGGTTGCAATAACCACGGTTCCCCGTTAATTAGTATAAATATTGCCTGTGATCAGGTAGAATTCAAAAGAATCTCCTTGACATGGTTTCGCAGCTGCACTAGTCGTTTTCGTTACCGGAGCGTCTCAAAGCAGACAACACGGTAAGAGTGAATCAGATAGTTACTATCTTTCTGATTGAGTCATCAATTCATATACTAGACCAAAATTGATATCCAGTTGACACAAGCTTGATTCATTTAGAATCTCGCAAGTCACCTATCACATAGCTGTTTGATATTGACTCTGGAAGGATTTCCATTCATCACTGTGAGTACTAAAGAGTATCACACTGAATGTTCTGGCAATTACCACAAGGATAATGCGTAGGACTCTTTGATACCAAATGTTGTATAATGATGTGCGACATTTTGTATATTGGAATTGTGTCCTAGTAAGATTTTGATGAATCTCGTTGGCTCTAGACTCTATAAGTACACATTTTTTATTTGGTAATCGGAGGCTGAAGCGGACTGCCACCTTTTCAATATCAATGATCTCAGAGTAAGAAAGCCGATAGAAACGTGTTGATCTTCGTGAGAGATGAAACAAGTTTCTTTTAAGATAAGCCTGAGTAGCTGGGATGGGTTGTGCCTTGCATCACTGGGTCCATGATGATTTCTCTTCAATATCATAATAATCTTTGTGATTACTGATAGATTATACATTGACTCAGTTTCTGCCTAAGGTTGTATGGAGGGCTTCTTTCTTTTTACTCTTTATCCTTACAATTCTTTTTAATTCTTCAACCCCTTTAATGTTAAACCAACGCGTCCTCGTTATCACCTTGTTAGGTTTGTTCTGGTGATAACTCATGCCTTGGATAACATTCTTCCCGATCTCACTTTACTCCATTTTTCAATCATACCTAGGACTTCTACTCTATCTAATAGAGTGTTCTTGGGTAGATCCTTCCGGTTCTGGCTGAATCATGGAACGAATATTCCTAACCTTAACCGCCTTATACCTCCTTAAGAGACAACAGTTAGTCGGTCTTTGGGTATTGCCATGAAGATCTATAAAACCATTTGAAAAATCAATCAACGTGTCTGAGAAATCATTTATGACACATTGAGAGTTTTTAGAGTTACCAAAAAGCTCCCCCTACACATATATTATGAAAGAGTTTTGCACATGCGAGGTTTGGGAATACACTTATAGATTGAAGATCGTATCCATATTAAGCTTATTGATCACATTTTAATCACTATTCTCCCCATCAAAAATTGCATATGTGGTGATAATTTTTGAAACATTGGTGAATAAAAAGCAAGTTAATGTCTGGTAATTCACATGAACCTAACTAAGCCTTGGGAGAACATAAAAGCAAGTAGAATGAAACTTATTATTATACTCCCGCTAAATAAAAGATCAGAGTGTAAAGTTGGAGTGAGAGTTTGTTGAGCACACAATTTTGAAAGAATTTAAAATTTTCTTTTTGAAAATATCTTGAAAATTTGTGCTCAACAGGCTAATGATTTTATATTTATCTTAGTAATTATCATTTTCTTGGTGTTTCTCCTGAGCATTCACAAACTTTGAATGTTTGTATCACATTGCTCAAGACCGAAAAGATATGAACTTCCTGTTGTTTAGGATAAATGTACACAAATGAACATTTTCCTTTCTTTAGGGACCGAGTCCTAAGCTGACATTTACTTAGAAGTCGTAGAGAAAATTTTGAAGAGACATGTTTTGAAAGCATTTGAAACTCTCGCTCGAACTTCATTTATTCACCCGTGTTAATATTAATCAACATTTCTAGGTGCTCAAATGTTATCGATTGTCGAGAGACATGTCGGAGAATATTATTTTTGGTATTTTTGAAATTTTTTGATTTTGTATTTTGCTTTTATAGGTTTTATAATTTTATATTTTCTTTTTCTTGGTTTTATATTTTTGTATTTTGTTTTTCTGATAAATATATTTGTAAATCAAAATAAAGAGAAAGATCAAAAATATTTACAAGTCGAAGTTTCCATCTGCAGTGATAGTTGTTGCTAGAGTTAAAGTAGATGAAATTGAATCTTGTTTTTATTGATGTTTATCGGATGCATCAGCAGTAGTAACAGCGGAAGACTTTGAAACAACTTGATTTTCTCCATTGACTTTGAAACAACTCTATCATTGACTTTATGATTATAATTATATTCTGCTGCAGGAACCTGTGTTCACGTTGTGGTGCGAGGCTTGAACCGTTGTGTTCAAACATCATTTTCCTGATCAGTTTTGAATCCACTTCAACACTGATTTCTGAGATATCAGCCTTTTCAGCAACCACACTCTGAGATTCTCTGGCTTGACATTGTTAGATGTACATGCACTTAAATTAAAACTTTGTTCCTTCTAAACATTGATTGATGTACCTGCACTTAAATCCAGAGTTTGTTTGCATTCATGAATATTAGGGATATCTACATTTGAACCATATGTGGGTTCACTGTCATCCTTGCTTGTACAAGAAGCGAGTATCTTTCCCGTAGGAACCCACCTAAGACCAACAGTTTTGAAAATTCTACACGTGGGTTTCCACCTAAGATCAGATCTAGGAGATATTTTCTCATACACAACGGAAGTCTTATTAAGAGAAAATCTATGTCCTGTGAAGATCTGCCTTACAGGTTTTTGAGTATGACGTTTCTGTTCTACGAGTTTGTTACTATTTCTAGTCTTGTTGGATTGAATCTTAGCACGAGAATTCACTTCTTTTAGGAAGTTTGTTATACAAGCATCATGATTTGCATTAAAGACACACTTATGACATGTAGAACAAACAAAGTGTTTGGAATCTGAGAAAGAATTAGAATTCTTAGAGTGATCTGCTATGGGCACAGCCGTTATCGTTACATAAATACTCTTAGATATAGGCAAACTCCTAGTTGAGTGATTAGTGCTCCTAGGTTTTGGTTTGCTATCATCAGCAACGCTTTGAAATCTAGCAAAAGGCATCACACTAGTTTTTGAGTTCCTATCTCTTTCTTGTGACTTTTTCCTAGCTTCTTCTAGATAGTGATTATGAACCATGTCATTTGAACTAAATCGTGGCATGTTCTTAGAACTATTCTTAGATGAGCTAGATGCAATCATATGATTAGGTTTTGAAAAAGCGGATTCACTTCTCTTAGGAAAATAGTGTTGAGTTACTGGTCTTGACAAATTGTTATTCATATCAACTTGGGAGGCAAACCGTGGTTTTGACATTTGAGGCCTTTCAGATTTAAACACATTCGGTTGTCTAACAAATGATTGGTTTCTTAGTGATTGTAAAACCGGTTTCTCCAAGATTGATGTTTTAGCATACTTAGTATCTACACTATTTCCTTTTAATTCTTTTTTTTACTTAAGTCTTTTTTAAAGCCGCACTTGCAAAAAACCTTTTCCTGACTCTGAGCTTGTAATTCAGCATTAATTAAGCAAGCAATGGAAGTTGTTTGTTTCTAAGTCTTAGGTTTGTAATTTTTAATGAATCATACAAATCTTTGCAATGCTTTTTCAAAGTCTCATTTTGTATGTTCTAATTCGATGTTCATTGTTTTAAGTACATCAATTTCCTTTTTAATCTTGGCTTTATTACTTGTTTCATTTAAAATTTTACCATGTTGCCTTGATTTTAAAGCTTTATTTTGATATTTAAGTTCAAGAGCAATACAATGTGCTTCCATTCTTGAAAAATCTTTTTAAAATTGGGCAACGGTCTTTTTGAGTAAAATATTTCCAAACTCAAGAGATTGACTTAAAAATTCAATTGTCTTATTATCAAGTGATGAATCAAGCATAGGACTTTTAACTTGACATTGTTCAGTATACTTGTCAACCCTACCTTCAGTACTGATTTCTGGTTTCTCAGGTAAAAAAGCCCCCCAGCCCCCCCCCCCCCCCCCCCCCCTGTTTTCCTTGTAGCCAACAATATTACATTAAGCAGTTAATTATACCTCAGCCATTGTCTCTTCATCATATATGAGTCTGATATCTGCATTATCAGCATCTGCATCATTCCCAGATATACTGCTTGTATCTTGCTTTTCTAATTCTGTCTCACTGCTTTATGTAACAACTAAACTAACATCCAATGCTTTACCCATGTCGACCTTTCCCTCTTGAACAGTGGCCAATGGATATCTTGAAGTAATGGCAGACCTGAAGAGTGCCAAAGCTTTGTTGAGCCTTTCAAATGGATCATCGGTCGGAAGAAATAATGGTACCTTTTCTTCTAGCATCTGCTGCAGCTCTCTCTCTTGTGAATTTAAATTCTAAGGATTACATTAAATTTCGCTGTGTGAATGAACTTCTAGGATTGTTTTAGTTATTAGGAATAATGGTTTGAGTTTGTGTTTTTGTAAAATGGCTTAAATCGCTCCGAATAGAATGGATTAAAATCGCTCCTAAAGAAATAGATTTAATCTCCTTCTATGAAGAAAATACGATTTAAATCGGCCTCCTACAGAAATGGATTAAAATGCCTTCTAAAGAAATGGATAAATCTCTCTCTGGGAAATGGATAATTCCTTTGAAGAATAGATTAAATTTGCCCTCTTGAAGAAATTGATTAAATCGCTCTCGAAGAAATGGATTAAATCTCTCCTGAAGAAATGATTAAATCTCCTCTGAAGAATGGATTTAAATGCCTCCTAAGAAATAGATTAAATATCTCTGAAGAAATGGATTAAATCTTCTCCTGAAGAATGAATAAACGCCTCTGAAGAAATAGCTTAAAACGCTCCTGAAGATAATGATTAAATCACCTCTTGAAGAAATGGATTAAATCACTCTAAGAAAATGGATAAAATTCTCTGAAGAAAATGGATTAAATGCCTCCTGAAGCCAAATGGATTAATCTTCTCCCTAAGAAAGGGATTAAAAATCTCCTCTGAGAATGGATTTAAATTCCTCCTGAAAAAATAGATTAAATCGCCTCGTGAAGAAATGGATTAAATCTCCTCCTGAAGAAATGGATTAAATCTCCTCCTGAAGAAATGGATTAAATCGCCTCCTAAAGAAATGGATTAAATCGCCTCCTAAATAAATCGATTAAGTCTCCTCCTAAAGAAATGGATTAAATCGTCTCCTGAAGCTTCGAAACCCAACTTCTTTACAACATAAAAAGACACACTTTTGGACGATTTTACTTGATTTTGCTTGTACTTCTTCCTTATCTAAGCCTAGTAGAACCTTAAAAAGCATAAACTTTAACGATTTTGACACAAAAAATTTGAAATCAAGATTTTGAGTACACAAAAGCTTTTTGAACCAAAAACCTTAAAAAGATGAAGCTTTTGATGTTTTTCTTAGATTTTTCTTGTACTTCTAACTAAAACTAGGATACACAAAGAGGAAAAATGCAAACTTTATAGTATTTGAACACACACAAAAAATAAATCTTTTGTGTTGGTTCGAACCAAAAGACACGAACAAAAACAAACACAAATCACCAAAAGAAACTCCTTGGCTCTTGATATCACATGTTAGGATATCATTTCATCACCATACACAAGACACTAAAAGAGATTTTAGAGAGAGAAAGAGAAAGAACTAGAGAGAAGATGAGAGATAATGGTAACTTCTTAAGAAAGAAAAATGAGAAGCAACACCCTCTCCGCACTTGGAGAGGGCTTTATATAGGGTACATAGGGGCCGGCCATGGTGATTAGGTGGGCTTCCATGGACCGGGCTTGATATCTAATGGGCTTTAAGCCCGTAACTTAGACCCAATTAGCTTATAGAATTCTCCGAAACATAAACTAGACTAATACAAGGTTCGGGAATATTAATGACCATCACTTTAATAAAAACTAAGTCTAACAACCTACGCTAAAGATTTGGAGACACCACCAATATGGTAAAAGGTGCACTATGGTTATCGGCCCCCAGAACGCGCAAACTATACTAACATCGAAGGATACACTACGAGCTTGACCGTAGAAGCAACTGGAATACTAATATACGTTAGTAGGATTTTCTTACGACCACAGCTACCGTATCAACAACAAGGCCACATCTTTTGAGACACTTTACGACCAAGACTGTCAATCGCCCATCTACTGGACCAAGGTTGGAGTAGTCAACTCACTAGCCCCAAAAATTCACCATGAAACGACTAAGAAGATCATTCGAATATGCAACAAAATACAAGCTACTCGCGTCATATTGAACCTTTCAGGATTCTTGCTAAAGTTGGAACTGTTGCTTACCGACTCAAATTTCCAGAACAGCTAAGCCGAGTTCATAGTACTTTTTACGATTCTAATTTAAAGAAGTGTCTATCCGGCAAAACCCTTGTCACCCCGTTAGATGAAATCCAAATCGATGACAAGCTTCATTTCATCGAAGAACCTGTTGAAATTATGGACCATGAGGTCAAGCGTTTGAAACAAAGCCGCATTCATTACGTCAAGGTATGATGGAATTCAAGAAGATGTCCTGTACTTACTTGGGAACGTAAAGATCAATGTTATAAGAAATATCCGCATTGCTAATTTTGCACCATCATTAAATGCCACAACTTGAGCTTCGAGACGAAGCTCATTTAACAGGGAAAGAATGTCACACTTTGTAATTTTCAGGTCATTATTTTAAACTTTTCCGTTCATTATTTTGACTTCTATATGTTACGTTTGAATTTGACCTAAAACCGGGAAGTTATCCCGCGTAAAACTGAAAAATGTTATCGGATGCGTACTGACTCCGGACTAAACTTAGTCCACTCATATTATTCTTGATTTAATCATTTTATAGTGTTACGTAGTTTACGTACACTTACGTTTGCAATTTTAACATTTTTCGCGTTTGTTTCGCGTTTTTAGCATTTTATGTCCAACGGAACCCCGTAAATTACCACCTTTGCATGTAAACTTATATTACCACCCATACACTTATTAATATTAAAATTTTGAATTCCCTCCTCCTCCTAACCTCAAAATGTCGTTCATATACAAAAAAGGAGGAATATACTTTAAATTTCAAAAATACACATGTATGTGTAAGATGTAGAAAAAGACTTAAGCATGTGTCACTTTCACTCCTTGTTTTCTTATGCAAGACCAAACCATGTGAAGTGTAAGAACTCTTTCACTTTGATTTCAAGTAAACCATTTTTATCATATAGTAAATGAACCATGGCTTGATACTTGCACCATAGTTCTAAAATTTTAACCCATGGCCTCCTCTTTTGCTTTTGGTGAACCGAACACACACACACAAACACATTTATAAGTGTGTGTTAGTCATTGACTTAGTCAAGACATATGCACCCAAAACCCTAAAGTTGTTCTATAAATACTAAGTAACCTCACATTTTAGGGTTCACTTTCATTTCATCAAGCCACCACAAACATTTTTCTTTCCTTCCTTCTTGTTCTTACCCTACAGCTCAAACACCCTTAATAGGGTTTGAGTTTCCTTTGATTCTCTTCAATATTCAAACATACTAGGTTCATTTCTAAGGTTATTTAAGGTCTTTTCAAGTGTTGATTCATTGATTTAAAGCGGTTCATTCAAGATCTAGAATTAGGGTTTGGTTATACTTTATTGGTTTTCAAGATCTAGGTTTAGATCTTATGTTTCCTTCTTAATTCACCTCACTTGTAAGTATTTTCTTTATCATTATTTTGATTTCTTTCCTTGTTCTTGAGTTCTTGTTTAAGTTTATGACTTCATGTATTTGTGAAGCTTTTATAAATGAAAGTGAAATGGGATATTGTAAATTCTTGTTAAAATGAAAGTATTATGGTAATAGTTTTGTGATTAAGGTGGGATGAATTGAAAAAGTGTGTTGTAACAATGAATGAGGATGAGATTAAGATAGTTATGATTGTGTTTTAAATGTTATATTAGTTGTGAATGGGGATTAGGATTAGAATAAGCACTATTGTGAAGTTTGGTGATTTTTGAAAACGTTTTGGTTATGTTTAAGGGTTGTCTGAAATTTATAATGGGGTTAAGAGGTGTTTAAAAGTGTTTTAAGATGCTAAAAGTCAAAGAATATGTGAAGTTATGTTTCCCCGGTCGTTTCGGTATATGGATCGTCGAAAACAGGCTTAAAACGACCAAGTATGGCCGTTTTAGGAATCACGAAATCATGTCAGGAGATTTTAAATGTGGTTGTTGGTTGGGATATAAAAATGGGTTTTCGAACACTTTCGGGTTTGTTTGATCTTTCAAAACATTCGCGAAACATATAGTAACACTTGTATTTTAAGTTGGAACGTTAGAAAGGTCATAAACATATTATCGGGATAGCGTTTGGGATTTCTAAATGGGAAAAGTTTGTAATAAACGTAAAGTCACTATTGGCGAAATAAAAACAGAAACTTAGACGTTTAGGATACCTTAGAGCGTTTAGGGGCGAAATAGACTTAACAACTTCTATTATTAGACATCGTTAATGTTCGGGGTGTCGGGACTTCTAAAAACGAAAAACTTCTAAAAATAGTAACTTTTGGTATATATTAGCGAGATGGATGTGGAAAGTAGACGTTTAGGTTTTGTTAGTGCATTTTTGGAAATATGGACTTAGCAAATATAGAGGACAGTGATAACGTCCGGAAATTCTAAACTTTCCTAAAATGGAAACTTTCCAAAAATAGTAACTTTCTGAAAACGGTAATTTTCCGTAAGAGCGGCGTAACGTAACGAAGAACTTTATACTTTCGTAAAGTCATGTTTTTGTTAAATAAACTAAACCACAAACACACATGGATGTCTTTTTCTCTTATAAGCGTTTTGTATAATGTTTCGTGTATTTTCCTTTCTTCTAAAGCGTGCCATTTTATTAGGTCGCGATTAGGCATTCTTGGTTTCGATTCGCCACTATTGATTATTTCTTTGCTCACCGACCTACTTAAGGTGAGTTCATAGCTCCATGTTTTTACTATTTTACCTGACTATTTGG
>BQNB010027326.1:0-17100 GCA_026074375.1 Tanacetum coccineum | reverse complement strand
CTCTCTCAAGTGTTTCTCTCTCTAGAAACTAGCCAAACCACTCGAATCATCACCCGTGTTATGATTTAAACGATCCTACAAATAGATTAGTTTTGATGTTCTTCATTAAACTTAAGAACTAAAGTATTATGCATGCAACTAATTTAGATGGAATGATGCATCATGCATGCTTACAACAAAGGCCTACTAATAAACTAATCAAATTGAAAACAATGATAACACAAATATAAACCAATAATATAAGCTAAACAAAAATTCATATACAAGATTAACAAGCAAAAAAAAAAGAGAGAACTTACGATTATTATGAAACGATTTGGAATGATATGAGAATAGGAAAGTAAGAGTTAGTATTTATATAGAGAAAGGTTGCGTGAGGTTTACAATTATTTAAATGTCGGTAAGAGCATTTTCTAATAAAATAATAGAAAAGAACTAATGATTTTTGGTATTTTCAAACAAAACTTAGTATTTATAAAAAATTTATTTGAAACAACGGCAAATGTATCAATCAACAAGCAATTAATAATATTAATCGAATTAAAATATCAGGTTGTTCTCGGTCGTCGGAAGAAAAAAACGAAATGTAGGTCGCGAATGCGACCGAGTTATAATTAGGGTTTAAGTCATAAAATAGTCACGTACTTTCTAAAATATACCGATATGGTACGTTAACCCAAAATATTACCCAGATAGTACGTGAACTTTCACTTTACTTGCTATTATGCCCCATGTTACCGGATGAACTTATAAAAGCTGACGTGGCATTAATAAAAGCTGACGTGGCTATATTTTTTTCATTTTGAATTATTTTTTAACCGGTTAATACTTAATACTTAATACCAACACCTTAATTCATTTTACCAAACACTTTCGATTTCCACCCCCAAATCATAAAAACCTTAGATTTACACATGATCTAATTGACCTTAAATTAACATAAAGATGAAGAAGATACACATATATGTACACCATGAAGGCATTTTTACAGCGGATCCTTTTAAATATAGTGAAGGTGATGTTGATGAATGTCCAAATATTGATTTGGGTAAAACCAACCAATCAAGACTGGTGTAAATAATTAAAGAATGTTGTAAGTTTTCTGTTGAAAGTATTTATTATTGTGCTCCTAAAAAAGATCTTAGTAAACAGTTGAAACCTTTAAGGAATGATGAGGAGTTAGCTATGTTTATAAAAGCAGCCTTTGATAATGGAGGTAAAATAGATTTATTTGTTGAACATCATGGTTATGATGTTATTGCTGATTATTGACACCAAAGAATGTAGATGAAGAACTAGATGAGGAAATAAAAGAAATTGAATTAGAAGATATATCTGAATATGTTGGTCCAGAGAATGTAGGTGAAGATGATGTTGTTATTGCACATGTAGGTGTTCAAGATAGTTTTTTGAATAAGTTGGTTGATGGTAAGTACATTAGGAATGATGATGTTAATGCTAATTTAGGTAGAAAATGCACTAGTTTAACACCTGATGAGATTGAGGATAATGCAGTTGATGACAGATTTAAGGTCAAAGCCGGTGAGGTATATCCTGTTCATGATCCCAATGTACCATAGAATCAGATGCAACCATTATTGGGCATGAAATTTGAGCACCTAGAGCATCTTAAAGAGTGTATGATTAATTATGGGGTTGCTAATGGATACCGGTTATGGTATAGAAGGAATGACTACAGAAATATAGCAGTTTTGTGTGGAAGAAATGTTAAAGAAGGAAGATGCTCTAGTCAGAAAGGAAAGCAGAAGGTTGATGATGATGAGGGGGTAAGCAGAAGGTTGATGAGGGGAGTAAGTCTAACCCTGATAAAGGTAAGCAGAATATTGATGAGGGGAGTAAGTCTAAGCATGTGAAAGCTAAGTCTAAGGTCAATCCTAAGTCTAAGGGCAATCCAAAACCTACACCTAATTCTGATTATTCACAAAAGGGTTGTGCATTTAGGTTGTACTTTCCAAATCAAAACACTTATTCCTAATCACACTTGTTTAAGGAATTTTGATTTGGGATCATTGGTTACATATAAATGGATAGCAAAATAGTTTGCAAAGAAAAAATCCTAAGATTACCTACAGGCAAATGAAAGCAGATGTTAGGGAGAGGTTTTTGATCAATGTTAGTATTGGCCAGTGTAAAAGGGCAAAGCAAATGGCAGTGTATGATTATGAAGGTGGTCTCATTGATCATTATGGGAAGCTATGGGATTACAGACATCAACTTTTGACATCAAATCCTGGTTCTACAGTTGAATTAGAGGTGGAAACATTGGATGGTGGGAAAACTGTCTTCAAAAGGATGTATATATGCTTCAAAGCTATGAAAGATGGATGGAGTGGAGGCTGTAGAAGGGTCATTGGACTTGATGGTTGTTTCTTGGCTTCAACTTGTAGAGGTCAGTTGTTGACAGCCATGGGAAGAGATGCTAACAATTAGATGTTTCCTATGGCTTGGGCAGTGGTGGGCGTTGAAAATACTAAGAATTGGGCATGGTTTGTACATCATATGAGTCAAGACTTTAACCTGGCTGGAGGAGCATACCTGACAATCATATCAGATGGTCATAAGGTAGATAAAAATAGTCTTTATTATGTGTTTAATTATTCATGATAGTGTCTTAATCATACATTCTTTGTAACCGGGTCTTAAAGAGGCAGTTAGAGACCTCCTACCACATGATAAGCATAGAATGTGTGCAAGGCACATATATGCAAATTTCAAAAAGAAATGGAATGGATTACATTACAAGACATTGTTTTAGGGTGCTGCTTATTCAACTTTAGAGGTAAGGTTTAATGAAAAAATGCAATTGATTAAAAACATTGATCCACTTGCATATGATTGGTTGATGGAAAGGGAACCTAAGTCATGGTGTAGAGCATTTTTCAAATGGATAGGTCATGTGCTGCCTTTGAGAATGGAATCTCAGAGTCATACCACAATGCTATACTCTTTGCTAGGGATAAACCTATTATAACCATGTTAGAAGATATTAGGATATACTTAATGCAAAGAATGGTTGCAATGAATGAAAAAGCCACAACCTTAGCTGATCCTATTTGTCCTTCCATTACAAAGGAGTTAGACAAAATGAAATATAAACAAAGGTATTGGCAAGTAGTTGTAAGTGGATTTCAAGAATTTGAGGTTAGGAAGGCAGATGATGGGTTTGGTGTTAATTTGCAAAACAAGACTTGTACATGCAAATGGTGGGATTTATCTGGCATACCATGAGTTGCATGCTGTTTTTGCATACTCATTTCCTAAAATAGAAGAATCCTGTTGTATTGGTGTTACCAATTGGTTTAACAAAATAATGTGGGTCAATAGTTTTTATAGTCATTTTATTAAGCCAGTTAGTGTACTTTGTTGTCGTGTGGGACAAGAGTGATAAGGTACCCCCCAGTAGCCTCCCCAAGAAGAAAAGATGCCAGGTAGCCTCTAAAAAATAGGATTCAAATGAGTACTGAAAGAAAGTTCTAGGAATGGTAAGGTACCATGACTTGTAGCCCCCAAACCCCCCCCTTTTTGTGGGAAAAAGGGCATAATAAAGTTAGATGTTTTAACCAGACAAGGCCAAAACCAGTTGTTGAAAAAAGAAAACCTGGTAGGAAGAGAAAGAATGCCCCTAACCAACCATACATGCCCCCTGATCCTGCATTTCAAGATCCATACTTCACAGAGCCACACTTTGCAGATCCACAGTTTGCAGATTCAGACTAATGCAGATACTACGGGAATCTGCAAGTGTAGACCAAGATCTCAAGTGCTGATCCCCAAGATCTCTGCAAACAAATGATCCAAAGATCTGTTTGCCTAATGGATCTAAATCTGTGCAAGTGATGTTCCATAACTTTACTGGGATTTTTTTTGTGAAAAAGGATAAGACAACCGTTGATGTCCTAATGAATGGCTTTTAACATTATAAACAATTATTTTCTGCCTTTTGTTAAACAAATAAAGTATGGATGGTTGAAACTATTAGAAATTTGTTACCAAGTTCTAGCAGCATGTGGTTACAACACCAGTAAATTTTGTAATGGACCATATTAGTGGTAGCTAATGATTAACTAAGTTCTACAGCTTTTAGTGTTTGAACCCATTATGATTATCTAGTGTATTTTATCATTTTTATTTTTCATTAAGTTCTCAATTCTAAACTACATTAACTGGTTTTACCTATTTTTTTTACCCCCATTATTGACTTGTTCAGGTTGCTTCCATTAATAGAAGACACAAAACACTCCCATTGAACAACTAGTACATTTAACAACTTCCATATTAATCAAACTTTCAATTCATTACATATCACCAAGAGAAGATTACAGCAAACTAACATACCTAAACAATCAAAAGCTAGCGCGATACGCAAATTACTTCCTGGAGTATAAAGTATCTGAAACACCGCGATCTGTGCGTATATACGCGCTACGACGCGGGTGCAAAGAGATGCGGCTCTTTGCGTGTGTTAGTGTAGGGTCTTTGTTACATATCCCCTAAGTATTGCGGCACATATACTGTCCGAGTGAAACTGTCACTTTGTGGTGTTTTGTAATCGAGATTTTCCCGTGTTGATACCACAGCTTCTAGTTGGTTAGGAAAAACATCACAAACACCACCAAAGTAAACACAATAACAGCTTTCTTGTAACATTCCCATTTTTTTTAAATTATTTTTTTATTTTTTTTGTTTTTTATTTTTTTTTTTAATTAATTTTTTTTTTTTTATTATTTTTTTTTAGATTTTTTTTTTTTTTTATAGTTTTTCATTTTTTTTTTTTTTTATGTTAAAATTTTATTTTTTTTTTTGTTTTTTATTTGTTTTTATTTTTTATTTTTTGTTTTTTTTATTTTATTTTATAAATATTAGTTTTTGTATTATTTATTAGTTGCTCTTTCATTCACTTCCAACTCTAACTCACGAATTCTTGCCCTTAAGGTGTACTCTTGCACTTGCATTTCCCTCCTTTGTTCTTGTACTTGAAGATAAAGTCTATGCATCTCTAAAGCATATGAGAAATGCAGTGACATTCCGCAAGAGAAACATGTTTTGACTGACACTTATTTGAAACAAAAATCTGATAAAGATTACGAGATTCATAACGCCTTGTTTAGAAAGGCGACAAAAATAGAACATCAAATTAATAATAAATTTGTTTGGATGCAAAACGCCTTGTATTTAGTTTTCGTATTGTTCTTTAAATTTCGTATTGTAATATCTAGTTTTAAATTTCGTGTGTTTTTTGTTTTTAACTTTCGTACATTTACGTTTACGTTCGCATTTGCGTTTTTACTTACGTTCACATTTTTAGCATTACTAGCTAAATTGAAAAATAAATCATTGGCCCAAAGCAAAACTATACGTTTGATATATATTCTACAAGAGTCAATTGTTATACTCTCATAGACTCTCAACACTTTTACAACGCTTTTACTTCACCATTTTATACAAAAATGTCTCAAGAAAACACTCCCCGAAACACCAAGCGTAACCAACGAAAAACTGCCCGAAGCAATCCCTGACAACCTTACACAAACCCCAACTATGGTTCACAAAAACATATGGGTGGTTCATCATCACAACAACATACGCACCAACCCATGTCTCACATTTCTTCATTTCCAACGATAAAGGAATCAGTTGACGAACATGAGATAGGTGATGAATATTTTACTGAGAAATAACAACAACAACAACAACAACTAGTTCTAGATGAAGAGTCATTAAGAGAAACATTAGAAGAAGAAGCAAGGGCTGAAAAAGAGTGGGATGAGAGAATTAGGCAAGAACAAGCTCATGATGAGTTATTTAGGTTAGAATTTGAGGTGAAATCTATAACACCCCCATTTCTGACATATAGCAGCGGAAGCTAATCTGGGGTATTATTTCATAGTACAACAGTCATAATCATAGAAAACGACTCAAAAGAGACGTTTTTGAAAGATAAGTTATCATTCATTATTTCATCAGAGTTTTTACAAACAGATGTCCCAAAATCTACATGAAAACATAAAGTTTGAATGATAACAGTTTAGCCATCTTCAAGTCCATGCCATCTTCGTTGGCTCTTAAGTGCCGCAATTACCTGAGATATGCTAAAGCATCTAAAAAGTCAACACAAAGCTTGAGTGAATTCATAGGTTTTAAGTAAAGTAGTTTTGAACTACAAGTTCATTTTTCTTTTTAATTAATAGTGGGCTTACGTTCTTCGTTACTACACCCATTAGTTTGTAATAAATTGCATGCATGATATAATAATCATGGAAACACCAATATTATTGCACTAAGCCCCTCTGAAAAACACCGAATGCCTAGTTAATCATATAACACAATTAATTGTTCATGTAGCCAACGGTGTGTCACTTTGCCCAAACACCCTAGCAAGTTATGTCAAACTGTGTGTTATTGGTTACCGATAAATATAGGTACTCTAACGGAGCGAGCTCCCAGTCCCCCATTATAGATCTATTGCACAGCATTCGCGCTTACCCCGGTTATGAGTCAATGAACGGTTCATGACTAGGGGGACTTAAATGGCATAAAGAGGATCTGATGAAATAATGTATCAGGAATAGCATACAGAAAAAGTCTTGCTTTCATGGTTTATAGCATGTATCCCCTCGCGGGTTTATGAAACATTTAAAGACTTGAATGCGAGGCTATGAAAACTCACACTTTAACGTTACTTAGAGAGGAAATTAAGTGTGATGGCAAAGTTATATGAAATGAAAAGTAACGGCTTTGTTCAACAACCCTAGGTAATATTGTCAAGTCTTTGTTTGATTGGATAATGTGTATTATGTCAAATGAAATATCACTTTGATTCGGATTTATTATGGAAATTTTTTTATCACTGTTCGGGCCATCATAATTCAGAGGTAGGCAGTAAACGATAGTGAGATCCTAGGACACTTTAAATTGTAAATCCAGCTAAATTGTCAAATCGTATACCCAAATGTAAACCCTTCACATGGAGCTCCCTAGTACATGTGATACATTATAGTTTGAAGTTTCTTATAAGCTAGAACTAATTTATATTATATAGAATATTTATATATATATAATATATATATATCATATTATATTATATATATTTGTTATAATTTTAATATAAAATATATATATATATTTTTATAATTAATATAAAAATATAATATTTTATAAGTTTGCAAAATTGGCAATATATACCCTTGGTTTATAAACTTTTACAAGTTTAGTCCTTTATATAAAAAGTATATATATATTAAACCTTTAACTTTGAAACTTGGCAAAATAGGTCCTTATAGTTATAACTTTAAGAAAATGACATTTTCAGCCCCTTTAGTTATAAATTTTAGAAAGTTACGATATATACCCCTATGCATGGAAACTTTTGCAAAACAAGTCCAAAAAGCCATGCAAGGTTATTTTAAGATTCCAAATGATATTTGCAGGTTATAGCTTATTAGTATAAGCTAAAATAAGATGTTTTAACGTAACGAAAGTTTAGAAAAAAGATTCGTTAGCTAGAAAATCAAAACGGGTCGTTTTTAGGGTTTTTACCAAAAACACATGGGTTTGAGGATTCAAAGCTTCAAACAAGAGTTCATACATGATCTTAAGAGTATTATGAACATTATTGTACAGAATATAAGCTTATGGAACAAGATCTTAGGCTTACTTGAGCTAAAATGGGTCGAAATGGGGTTTTCGGGTTCGTACGCCTAGTAATGACTTCAAGGCTTCGTTTTTCTTGATTCTTGGCTTCTATTCTGAGCTTAGGGACTTCTCTTGATCTTCTATTGCTGCTATGGAAGGCTAGAATTCCATTTGAGGGTATGAGATGAGATGTGTGGGATGAAATGAAAAGGGTGCTTGGTTCGTGTATTTATAGTGCTCAAGGAGCCTTTGTGCCTAAGTTTTGAGTTTGATTAGTGTCAAGGCTAGTTAAGGTGACTAAGAGGGGCTAGTAGGATGAGTAAGGAAGGCTAGAACTAGCCATGAAGAGGTGGGGGGTTGTTTGGAGGCCACGGCTACAAGAAGAAGGACAAGGAGGTGTTTTGTTTACAAGTAGCTTACAAGGAGGAGATAGAGGTGCTTGTAAGCTACTTGGGTGGCTGCTTGGTGAGTCATAGAGGTGATTGAGGTGCTTGGTTGCTAGCTTGGGTGTAAAAATGGGTCAAAATGGAAAGAAAATGGTGTCGGGTTGGTTTTTCTTTCGGGTTAGGGTTTAGGGTTTTAAAATGTGGATTAGGGTTAGGATTAAGGGTAGATTAAGGTTTAGGATTAGTGTTAGGATTGAGATTAGGGCTTAGGATTAAGGTTTAGGGCTTAGTTTTAGGTTTAAGGTTTTGTTTTTAGGGTTTAGGGTTTTAAATTAGGTTTTAGAATGATTTAGGGATTAGGTTTAGGTTTTAGAAGTCATGCATTAAGTGCTTGTACCTTGTGTTAAAGTGGTGTAAAGTTTAAACATGGTTTAGAAGATTAAATGACCTAATTAGGTTTTTAGGTATTATTGACTTATACATTAAGCTTAAATGAGTTGTACATTGACTTGGAGGAAAAATATGATTCAAATATTATGCATTGTACACTTGTACATATGTTTGAAGGCTGAGACATTCATTTTTATATGTATATATTACATATTATTAGGGTTTTTGATGTAACCGTTAACGTTTAATGCTTGTTTTGAAATAACATTTTGAAAAGTACGTTAAATTGATAATGTACTTGGTAAAAATGATATTAGGATATAGGATTGAACATAATAGTATGTTTATATGTTACTAAACATAGATATAGATGGCATTGATAGAGGTTGCCGTAGCTCGTTTACTTTAGAGATGCAAGTTATGTTGCATAATGAGATAAAGCAAAAAATTTCCCTGTAAGAAGGTGATATATTTATAATAGATGGATATTACAGTGCATCTAATTTAATAGATGGATAATTACATTGGTGAAAATTGCAGGTTGTTATAGTCTCCCTTCCTTAAAAGAAATCTCGGCTCCGAGATAGTTGGTTTGCCGGAATTTATGTTTGAAAACAGATGTGGATACTTGGCACGAATTTGATCTTCGCATTCCCATGTAAATTCTGGTCCTCTTTTAGAGTTCCATCTTACTTTGACTATAGGAATACGACTTTGTTTCAGTTGCTTGATTTCTCGATCCATAACTTCCACTAGTTCTTCCACAAAGTTGAGTTTGTCATCGAGCCGAAGCTCTTCAATGAATGACAAGGGGATGTCAGATAAGCATTTCTTTAGATTAGAAACGTGGAAGGTATTGTGGATATTTTTGAGTTCTTCGGGAAGCTCAAGTTTATATGCCACTGGACCAATCCATTCAAGGATTTTGAATGGTCCAATGTACCGAGGGTTAAGCTTTCCTCGTTTTCCAAATCGGATGATTCCTTTACGAGGTGATACTTTCAACATAACATGATCTCCAACTTGAAATTCTAAAGGCTTCCGTCTTATATTGGCATAACTTCTTTGTCGATCTCTTGCAGCTTGCAAGCGTTGTCGAATTTGCACTATTTTCTCGGTGGTTTCATGGATTATTTCTGGTCCTGTAAGTTGAACATCTCCAACTTTGGCCCAGCAAACAGGTGATTTGCACTTTCGACCATAAAGTGCCTCGAATGATGCTGCCTTAATACTGGCATGGTAACTATTATTGTAGGAAAATTTTACCAATGGTAAGTGTTTTTCCCATCCTTTTCCAAAGTCTATAACACAGGCTCGAAGCATGTCTTCGAGTGTTTGAATGGTTCTTTCACTTTGTCCATCGGTTTCAGGATGATATGCTGTACTCATGTCTAATTGAGTACCCAAAGCACTTTGTAATGATTGCCAGAATCTGGATGTGAAATGACTGTCACGATCCGAGATGATAGATTTCGGCACGCCCATGCCGGGAGACTATTTCCTTGATGTACAACCTTGTAAGGGTTTCCATACTATCTGTCTCTCGGGTAGGGATAAAATGTGCGGATTTGGTAAGACGATCGACAATGACCCAGATTGTGTCATGTCCGCTTGATGTTTTGGGAAGTTTTGTGACAAAATCCATTGTTATTCTTTCCCACTTCCACATAGGAATCTCTGGTTGAACCAGTAAGCCGGATGGCTTCTGACATTCTGCCTTAACTCTAGAACATGTCAAACATTTGCCAACATATTCAGCGATGATTGCCTTCATGTTAGGCCACCAATAGAGTTTCTTTAGATCTTGATACATTTTGTCAGAACCCGGGTGAATGGAATATTTAGATTTATGAGATTCATGCATGATCAAGTCCCTCAGATTACCAAAGAGTGGTAACTAGCTTTGGTTCTTGATACAACGAGTTCCATCAGGACGTACTTCAAACGCTTTATCCATTCCTCATAAATTCTCAGCCTTGATGTTTTCTTCCTTGAGTGCTTCAGTTTGAGCTTCGAGAATTTATGATGGTAGTTTTGGATGAACGGTCATGATTAATGCTCTAACTCGGAGAGGTTTTATTCGTTTCTTGGATCGTGAAAACTTGACAACCTCGGGATATGTATCGCTCGGTTTTTATACAAGATATGAGATTTAGTCGGGTCTTACTTCGGTCATCTCGAATGATCAAAGTTTCATTGTTAATAGGAATGTGAACGACTTTCTCGTCAAAGAGAATTTTTGGCATGATATTTTTACAACCAGTCCATACCGATGACAACGTCAAAACTACCGAGTTTAATCGACAAGAGATCGATTTCGAATGGTTGATTTAGCAAGGTTAAGGTGCAACCCTGGATAACGGTGTTTGTGCTTACTAGATTACCGTCGCATTTCGATATATAAAAGGTATCTATTTAATAGGCGGGATATTTAGTATAGAGGCAAGAGATGTGGATATGAAGCTTTTATCGACTTCGGAATCAAATAATACTCTAGCTAAATGCTGATTTAGTACAAACATACCCGTAACTATGTTCGGGTCTTGATGAGTATTCCTATCCCTTAGCATGTAGGCTCTTCCCTGGGCATTGATGTTGGTCTTTCTGCCACCTGAGTTGTTAATGCCCTTTTTCTCACGTGCATGTCACATAACAGTCACTGTGTTGTGATTTACTTCACATGCATGTGATTTAGTGATAATGTTTGTTACCATATTATAAGATTTTCAAATGATTTGTATTGTTAGTTATGTTGTTGATTAAGTAGTAAAGTATTATTCTTTTTGAAACTACCCAAGTTGATCAGATGGATAGAAGGACAATCAAATATCCCATGTTGGTTCCTAACCCAGATTGATTTGTAAAAGTCTAACTTATCCAAACATCAACATACAAAAGTAGTCAATGCTGATTACAACACAAACCTATGCAATGTTGTAAAAGTTATTACTTTACTGTCAATAACATAAGAAAGAACAACATAAAACACAATATAATTACAACATCATCCATTTAAAGTTTCTTCATGGCTTCAACAAATTCCTTTTTTTCAAAGGTACGCATCTGAGTTTCGTTGATGTGCAGCATTAATTATTGGCGCATCTTCATCTCGCGATGTTCAACTTCCCTATTAAAAGTAACATCTTTTCATGCACGCATACCCTTTTTAACCTTTAACTCGTCAATAATTCCATCGCCTTTTTCGTGCATCCAACAGTCTTTCACAACATCCAATAGTTTTCGTGCTATTTGATTGTCGTTCGCAACCTCCTTTTCCATTTACACAACCCACATAAGAGCATAATTTTTGAATTTTGCGGCTTGTTCTAGTTCTTGTAGATGACCACCTGTTTTTGAACGTTCAAGATCAGTTTTTGAAGTTTCTATGCGTTTGCGCTTCATGTTTGTTTTGGAAGATGAACCTTGTGATCTAGTGTGTTAAGTTATATACGGGTTTGTGTTAAGGGTTCGGTCATGTGTTTCACTAATCAAATAATTTTATTTCTAGAAATTACTTGTGGTGATTCTGATCCATTTACCTGAAAATGTGTTGATCTGAGTTGTGTTTTATTTTAACGACTCAAATGGCATATTTAAAGTAACAAGCTTATTTAAAGTCCCGAGGTTCAACCTTTTAAAATCTTAAAGTAACTTTGCTTTGTACCCAACCCACCTGCCTGTCTATTTTTATAATAAATTGGAAACTGTGATTTAATAACCCCCTCCCCCCCTTCCTAGTCCTGGTCAAACAACGAGTTTTCGTTTCACCATCTAAAGTAGTTCTTATATCTTATTAAAATTTGTATATTATACTATATAGACAATCTATAGGTGCCAGTCATGTGCAATTTGGGTTTGATTCGGCCTAGTGGGTCAGAAAAATCCAAACGTATCTGATCCGTGTAGCCCTTTTATCTATATGAGTTGATGGGTTAACCCATTTAATTCACTCTAAACGCCACCTGTTTACTAAACGGGTTAGATGGGTTAACCAGAACACAACTTGAATCATGTTATAGACCCAACCCAAACCTGTTTATTTTCTTGTCGATTTCTGGCCATGTCACGATTTGCCAACCTTGTGTGCAACTGTTACAATTAGTTATTTAGGTTTGGAAACAAGGATTTTAGTCACACAACCTCTTCCTTTAGTAGAATGGAATTTTATAACTTGATAACATTATTCTGCACTAAATGTTTCAAGAAGCGAGTAAAGGTCTAGTAGCAGAAAAGATCTTCACATCAATGGCCGAGAATGGGAAGTAGGCTGATTTCGTTCTTTGCATTGGTGATGACAGATCTGATGAGGATATGTTTGACATTATTAGCAATGCAATTTCATGAAACATGCTTTCGGTCAATACAAACGTGTTTTCCTGCACTATTGGACAGAAGCCCTACAAAGCCAAATATTACCTGGATGATACCTCGGAAGTTATTTTATTGCTCGAAAACCTTGCTGAAGCTACTGACTCTCCTGTCACATCTGATGATGACTTGCATTAGGCCCCGTTATGTTAATTTTTTTCTCTAAACTTTATTCTTTCTTGAAATGGAACCTTGTTGAATCACATTGTTTCTACTCGAGTCAAGTTTTAGGTTTTAAAGGTGAAAAGCTTGCAGTAACTATTAAGGTTATTTTGACTTTTTGGCCGAAAGGTCATAGGATGAAAGTACAATATCATATTTTCTTATTGTATATAATTATTTCATTTATGGAATGGAAATATCAATTTATATAAACATTCAACACTTTTTTTAAGATACGAAAGTGCTACAAATTATTAGAAAAGTGTTGCACTAATATGATAAATCATTAAAAAGTGTTGCACTTGATGCATCAAAGTGTTGTATACTTACTCATTCTAAATGAAGAAGTATTGCATATCAATGTGAAAAGTGTTGTTATTGAATATAAAAGTGTTGCACAATGTGTATAAGTGTTGCATTTTATTTTAAAAATGTTGCACATTGAAATATCACAATTGCTAAACATGGGCAACACTTTCGAAAAGTGTTGCATAATCAAATATAAGTGTTGCATATACCTAAGGCAACGTTACATAAAGCTGCACTTGGCAAAGTGTCACATTATGCGTAATGCAACATTTTTAAGGCATAATACAACACTTTATTGGTGTTGCCTTAACTTCATTTTTTATCCACCGTTGCATCAATGATTTTCCCATATAACTCATAGGCCAACCTTTTTCCTCCGTAATTTTCTTGACAACCTTTGTCAAATCTTGGATCGTTGAGCCACCACTGAGCCGTTCGTTCGCCTCATTTGCATATTCACTATCATGTGCAATGCCATTGTTTAAAATAATTTTAATGATATATTAATATATATATATATATTATGATCAATTAATAAGTTTTCTTAAAATATGAAGGATAAGAAGTAACTATAAACGCCATATCGGAGATGCAACGACTTGAATTAGATGCTCTTTATAATATTAGACTGCATTATAACGCATATAATGTGTTTTCTAGCTTTTAATTATGATTGCATATATGTATATTATATGGTTTAATTTTTTCTATTGTTTTTTGTTCTCTGCATGTGCCAAAATCATTGGAAAAATCAATTTGCACCATCTAAGCATCAATTTAACGTTCAAAACTCAAAATGGTGGCACTCTAAATGAATAAAAAGCATCTATTGCAAGTCGTTTGCATCTCAAATTTGTGATTGTAGTCACTTCTCAGCACTTCTTATATTTAATTGTCTTCTCACTGTGATCCCTACTATTTAATATAAACAAAAACAAATCACAACAAAAATTAGTACCCTTGATTCAGTTCAAGTAGTTTCTCATAATCTTCATCTCTGTGAGGTTAATAACCGTTACGTTGCTCTTGACGACGATTGTTATCGAGATGATCGTTCCTTTTGCTTTCTGAATAATTATTAGATCGGTGACCTGTGCTAATTGCCATCATTATTTAACAACAGAATAGCCAAGATCCGAAAATAGGATTGAAAACGTCTATCATTTGTGAAGACTTGAAAATGACCTCGACCTTTAGTCGTCCCTGCGATAAATTTATGCTTCGGTCTCCGGCGATGTCGGTCGCGAGTCGGTCGTCCGGCCCGTAGTGGGCAGCCTAAAGTTTCGTGGTCATTGTCAAATCACCATTATTTTAAGACGCTGGAGTAACTTTTTAAATATTCAACAATGAATTTTTAACTTTTATGTATACGATATAATCTACTAGTAGATATTTCTTGATACACTTTCAGTCGCCACACTCATATGTGTACATGTGTTATTAATTTTAAAAATTAATATAGTATTTTAGTTGATTATTTAGAATAAAAAAGAATATATATGTAGCATTGATTTCTAAAATATTTTTAGCGCGTTACTTTTATTATATTTTCCTATTATATTATTAAACATTTGTTTCAAATAATTTTTAGATCAACTTATAACTAACTATATAGGTGTTTTGTAATTTTCAATTTATATATGCATATGAAGAAATATATAGTCAAATTGTTATTGTCTTGAAATTATTTGAAACGAACACTTAAGTAAATACAAATATCTATGTATCAAAATTAGTGTGGCAATTCACTTCTATAAAATATTGTTCCATACATAAATTTCTGTATTATATACTGAAGTGTTCGTTTCAAATAATTTTGAAACAATAACAATTTGACTATTTAGTTTTTTATATGCATATTTAAATTAAAAATTACAAAATTTCTATATTGTTGGTTATAAGTTGAACTAAAAATGATTTGAAACAAACATTTAATTATATTATACGAAGATATATTAAAAGTAGCGCGCTAGAAATATTTTAGAAATCAATGCTACATATACATTCTTTTTATTCTAAATAATCAAGTAAAATACTATATTATTTTTTAAAAGATAAAAAATAATTAAATTTTAAGAAAAAAATATATTTGCTTAGCTAAAAGTTTTATTATAGATTATTTGTTACAAAATACTCTACTAAAATGATTTATAGAAAGAAAAAAATAAGTAATTGTTTAGTTTATTAGTATAGGGTAGTAGAAATTTCATTTTGTCAAGTTTAAGGTACAATTCTGCACTCTTAAAAGTTCAGGGTATTAGATGATCCACTTTGTCAAGTTCAAAGTACTAATATGTGTTTTGGCAACAAAAAAAACTTGGAGGTTTTTGATTACTTTATTTTCTGAGCTTACAGAATTTTCTGAAATTGAATAAGGTTATAAGCTTTTTCTCGACTTTGTTGTGTGGCTTATTTGAGTCTATAAAGTCAACATGGTAAGTTTATAAACTATACAAAGTGTGTTTGTGAGCTAATCTAAAATCAAATAAGTCCATAAACCTGAAAGATAAGCTAACTCAAACATTCCCTTAGTTGCAACCAAAACATTATAACGCTTAAGAAGTCAAGATAGACATTATATTAAGAGAAATGTTACATTTACAAAAAACTTACAAAATTATCTATGCTACTTTATAAAGCATTTAACCATCTATTTTTAGAAATATTAAAAAATTAAGTAAAAAAGATTACTAATTATAAAATCTGAAAAAAGTTATTAAATTAATATAAATGTTTTAAAATTTGTAACTTTGTAACACTCCAACATTTATATCCATTTAAAATGTAACAGCCCATTTAAATGTCTTTATAGCCATTTAATATTGTAACAATCCATTACACATCTTAATTAACAATGTTATTTATTTGTAATATTGATATTGTCATCAATTAAGTCAAATTGTAACTGCTGCATTCATGTGGTCTATTTGTAATGGTCCATTAAACATCATTTAATTGTAAACCACAAACTCAAATACGAGTATAAAAGTCTAACACACTAACAAAATTCATTACTAATTATAGAATCTGAAAAAAGTTATTACATTAATATAAATGTGTCAACATCATGTGCCGTCAGCCGCTACCGCCGTCATTGTCTCCGCCGTCTGTCAAGCTAATGATCATGTTATGTTAGTGATTTGGTGATTGTAGTTTTGAATTGATGATAACCCGTTTGGGGTTTTATTTTGTCGAACTGTTAGAATTTTAACATTTGATTTGTAATTATTGGGGTGTTTGGAATTGTTCAATTTACTTAACTACTACTTACGTTCTACAGTAATTTTTTTTCTTTTCTTTTTATTATGTAGTGATTGTTCACTGTTAAAAATAATTATTGAATTTGTCCAAGTTTATCATTTCCAAATCTTAAAAAAAGAATAAGCAATATCATTAAAAACGTGTAACTGCTTAAACCATCATTGTAGCGGCCTCCAATAATTATTAAAAACGTGTATCCGCTTAAAATCATTAGTATCAATAATGATTATTCCATAATATAAATCCACACAAACCATTTCATATCTCTCACATACAAATGTTTTTTGTTACAGCAAAAATAGTTTTTCAATATACCCTCACTTTCACTCCTCAGCTCTTACTGTGCAGATATTCTTTATTTTTTCGTTAGAAAAACGCTTAGCCAAAATATAATCACAGGTACCCGTCGCCGCATTGCGCGGATACCCCTTTACCGTTTACAACAACATAAAAAGTTGATGAAAATCTTATGTTGTCGTGAAAAGACAATTCCTAGAAAACACTTTTGATAGTTACTAGGCAACAACAACAACCACCAAAAAACACAAATGGGAATTTCAAAAAAGGATTT
>BQNB010027325.1:0-57750 GCA_026074375.1 Tanacetum coccineum | reverse complement strand
GTAATAGCTTTTGTCAAGTTTCTGGTGTCTATGATGTAGCTCAGAGAGTCTAGTTTCCAGAACATCTGGCCTCGAAAGTTTTTAAGGTCGGGAGGTCATTCAAATGTTGGTTACAAGAAAAGTTATCAAAGCAGTAAATTCGGGTCAGATTTAGGTCAGATTACGAGGTGTAAAACCCCCACTTAAAATTATAATTAGGATTAGACAACCTACAGGAGTTTAGTTCTATGTGTCTATTAAAAATCCCCCAAAGGAGAGCTTCTGATTTGGAGTCTAAGTATGGTTTTTAGGTCCGAACTTGTTAGGGTGCGATCAGATCCGAAACTGAGTAGTTAAAAGTTAGATTTTATTTGGGGCACTTAAGATGGGAAATAAATTAGTGGAAAAATCGTGGAGATAGTAGACTCATGGTATTAAACCTGTGATTTTTGGTAAAATTTATAAAGCTCATTAGGTATGGTTTAGAAAATGGTAAAGTGATGTCAAAATTCTGCATTTTCGGGTAAATTGTAAGACTTTGGAAAAGTGTGTAAACATGTTGGTTAAGGTTGGGCATGGTGTCATGGTGACCTGATATAGTAATTTTAACACACTATATTATATTAATACACAAAAGTATAGAGAATAATTCCCAAAGTAGCCCTCTAGGAAAATTCTTATACAAATATATAATAATAATAATATACGTATGTTTACCGGGAAGTATGCTTTCCCGGGTCGTTTCCCCAACGACTTGTGAAATTGAAACCACGTTCTTGTTCGGACAATGATTTGAATGAGAGGAAAGATATTTTTGATTATCTAAAACTACTAAATAATAGCAACAAATAAAATAAGCACACAAAAGCAATTAATCACTTAAAACAATTAACGGGTACAAATAAAACGCGACAATTAAGCAAAATAGACAAAATTAAACTTTAAAAATGCAAACTAAATTTCTAAACTTAGAATAAGACAAAAGAAAATTCTAGGAAAAAGAAAAATATTTTTTTGATAATTTTTGAATTTATTATGAATTAAAAACTATTTTAATCTAATTAAATCCTAAAAAATAGCAAATTAAGTCCTAAAAATTAAGAAAAATAATTTTTAAACTTAGAAAAGTCTAAAATAACATAAAAACTCAGAAAACTATTTTTAACTATTTTTAAAATTAAAATCCTATTTTTAAAATTAAAAATAAAAGCTCAAAAATGAAAATTAAAATCTAAAAGTGTTGAAAATGATTTTTCTGAATGTAAACCTAAAAGTAATTTTTCTAAAACTAAAAACTATTTTTTTATATTTTTATAAAACTTTTTTCTATTTTTTATGTATTTTCGAATTCTAAAACCTTAGAAAAATAATTAAAAATAATCTATTAGATGGAAAAATACGAAAAATTTAGGAAAAGTCTAAAATGCAACAAAGTTTAAGGGAAAAATAAGAAAATACTACCAGCTAAACAAATAAGCTCCTAAATAGCAACAATAAGCTACGGCTTATTTAAATGGGCTTAAGCCCAAAGTGTGGTTAACAATTAAATGGGGAAAAGAATAAACGGATGAGCTATTGAAGCAATTGGTTAAGGCATTGGGCATTTGAGTTAGAGGTCTTGGGTTCGAGGTCTGGCAACACCCTTTTTGAATTTTTTTTATTTTTGAAAAGAAAACCAAGAGCTAAAACTTATTAAGCACACAACTTTAAGCACTTTTAACAAAACAAGTATGAGCTGAATCTCAAAATTAAGCTCTAAAAAAGCTTATAAAGAAGCTGATGCAGTAAGTGAGCTTTTAAGCTCAAAATAGCTTGTTTCCACTTAAACACTTGCACAAAGCTCAAATTAAGCTCAAATTACAAACCAAAAACTGCATGTGGCCGTGTAGAGTTGAAGAGAAGATGACCTTGAAGGAAGTCGATGGGAAAATGGTCGAGGAGATTGAAACAAAGATAATTGCAAAGGATGGCACTGTCACCAGGGTTCCTGGAGAATTTCAAGGTTATGAAACGTCTGAAGAAGAGCCGGTGGAACAACCTAGAAGACATGACTTGTATGGATTTTCTCCATATTATACCCCTTTGGGACCACCCACAACTTCAACAAGAAAATCCCATGAATGAGTTTGCACCACATCGAGTGCCTCAGCCAGAGGGTAACATGAATGGATGGTTGATAAAAGATGAGGAAGAATTTTTTAGGAATGAGGTGGACTCGGACCTTGAGTCCACCGCAAGTAGTAAACCTGTGTGGAAGAAGACAACTAAAGCTGATTCTGACCGCGCGTCTCGTAACTGCCCGTATTGTTCTAAGTGATCAATATGTTTTAGCTTGTTTTCTTTCTTTCGACGTTTGGAGCCATGTTAGGAATGTTATTTTCAATTTTTGGATTCTGAGTATTTAATAATAAAAGTGATTATTAGGATTATTCCTTGTGTTATTTGTTGTTTTCATTTTTTTAAGTGCTATGTGGTGTGTTTATTTCATGAAGTGTCTTCATAGGAGGGAGTACAACTGTGAAAGGGGGCATCTATAATTATGGTGGCCAACATAATTATACATGCGCCACAACACAGGTGGACTTGCAAGTATGATTACATGGATTATTGTTGATGCGTTGTATGTATGTATATGGTTATTAAGTGTATGATAAGATCATGATCCTTATTATATCGTCTAATGTATATAAATTTTATATCTTATAGAAAATGGCTCCATCACGCCGAAGTGGTCCCAACAACGACAACGAGAACCCCGACATTGCTGCTCTTATCGCACAGCAATTGCAAAACCATCTTCTCAATTGTCAAACAAGTGACTAACAACGTGAATAATGCTAATAACGGTAATGGAGGAAATGGAAATGGTGGGAACAATGGATGCACTTTTAAGGCATTCCAATCTTGTAATCCCAAGGAATATGATGGAAAGGGAGGAGCGATCGTACTTACTCGATGGATCGAGAAAATGGAGAATGTGATTGATAATAGTGGTTGCGCTGAGAACCAAAAGGTGAGATATGCTGCTAGCTCACTGGTGAATAAGGCTTTGACTTGGTGGAATACCCAAGTTCAAGCAAGAGGTCGTGAGGCTGCAATGGCCATGACATGGAATGAGTTTAAGGCACTACTTGTGGAAGAATTTTGCCCAAGCAATGAAATGGAGAAGTTGGAGAATGAGTTTTGGAATCATAAGATGGTGGGAGCTAATCATGCTGCCTACACTGATAGGTTTCATGAGTTGGCTAAGTTGGTTCCGCATCTGGTTACACCTGAGTCATCTCGTATCAAGAGGTACATAGCTGGGCTGGCTCCGGAGATTAGGGGGATGCTTCGAGCAACTCAACCAACTACCATTCAAAATGCAATACTGAGGGCTGGAATACTGACTGACGAGGCAGTCAGCTGTGGTACCTTGACAAAGGGTAATGATAAGAGAAAGGCAGTAGAGGAGTCTAGTAAGTCAGGAGGATCATGGAAAGACAATAAGAAGGCAAAGATGGGGACAGGGTTTGTGGCGACGGCCCCTCCTAGAAATGAATCCGCGAGCTCAAATCCTAAGTGTAGCAGGTGTAATACTAGTCATCCAGCAAACGGGCCATGCAATGTGTGTTTTAACTGTCAGAAACCGGGCCATTTTGCCAGAAATTGTTTGTAACTGATTAGACAAGTGACTCCGGTGAATGCTGTTAGAATGGGTAACAATCCGAGAGTGTGCTATGAGTGTGGAAGCCCTAATCACTTTCGCAACACTTTTCCCAAGATGAATAGAGCACCTGGTCAAGCAGGGAATCAGTTGGCATTAGAGGCCAACAGTAACAACCGTAGCAGTGGAAATCAAGTGAGAGGAAGAGCTTTCAATGTGAACGTGAATGCAATAGAGGTTGTTCAGGATCCTAACATTGTGACGGGTACGTTCTCTTTGAATGATCACTTTGTTACAGTACTTTTTGATTTTGGAGCTGATTTTAGTTTTATATCTACTAAATTTGCACCCTTGCTTAATGTGAAACCTAGTATTGTGAGGTAGCTGATGGGAAGAAGGTAGAAGTAGATAGAATTATCCGTGACTGCAAAACTAGAATATATTGTCACCTGTTTAGCATAAACTTAATACCTTTAGGTCATGGAAGTTTTGATGTGATTGTGGGAATGGATTGGTTGTCCCAACATAAGGCTGTTATTGTGTGTCATGAGAAGGTGGTAGAAATACCAGTGGAGGATGGTAGGACACTTAGAGTTCATGGGGAACGAACTGTAGGGATCGCCAAAGCATTGAAGAGCGTGAAGGAGGACGAACCGAAGTTGGGCGATATATCCGTAGTATGTGATTTTGAGGATGTGTTTCCAGAAGACTTGTCGGGATTACCCCCGCAACGACAGGTTGAGTTTCGCATAGACTTAGTTCCTGGAGCGACACCGATTGCGAAATCTCCATATCGTCTAGCGCCTTCGGAGATGCAAGAATTTTCTAGGCAGCTTCAAGAGTTGCAAGACAAGGGTTTCATTCGACCAAGTTATTCGCCGTGGGGAGCGCCGGTGTTATTCGTCAAAAAGAAGGATGGCTCACTTCGTATGTGCATTGATTATAGAGAATTGAACAAATTGACGGTTAAGAATCGCTATCCTCTTCCGAGGATTGATGATTTATTTGACCAAACTAAAGGATTCGCGTTAATTTCCCAGATAGACCTTCGGCTAAGGTCTATCACAACTCGAGTGCATGAAGACGACATTCAAAGACTGCGTTCCAAACGGATACGTACATTTGTGTTTACGGTTATGCCTTTTTGGGCTAAACCAATGCACCTGCAGTTTTTATGGTTTTGATGATCGGGTTGCAAACATATTTAGATAAGTTTTTTTTCTATGTTAATTGATGACATCTTGATCTACTCGGAAGCCGAATGAGGGTCCTTGAGGTTCATCTAGGATTGGTGTTGGAGTTACTAAGGAAGGAGAAGTTGTATGCCAAATTTTCCAAGTGTGAGTTCTGGTTGTAGGAGGTGCACTTTCTTGGTCACGTTGTCAACCAGAATGGTATACATGTGGACCACTCAAACAATATAGAATGAGTAAAGAATTGGAAGGACCCCTACGACTCCTTCTGAGATTCGATCATTTTTGGGATTAGCCGGTTACTACCGACGGTTTATTGCAAATTTCTCCAAGATTGCTAAACCTCTTACCTCGTTAACTCAAAAGAATCAGAAGTACGTGTGGGGTACGGAGCAGGAAGAGGCTTTTTAGACCTTAAAGAACAACTTGTGTGATGCACCAATATTGACGCTACCGGATGGAGTTGAAGATTTTGTAGTCTATTGTGATGCATCGAACCAAGGATTAGGTTGTGTACTCATGCAAAGGGGCAAAGTGATTGCTTATGCATCAAGACAGCTAAAAATCCATTGTGCGGTTGTGTTGCTCTTAGACTTGGAGGCCTTTATTGTATGGTACAACGAGGTTATCTATACGGATCACAAAGTCTTCTAACACATTTTTGATCAGAATGAGATGAATATGCGTCAAAGGAGGTGGATCGAGTGGTTTACCTGGACTACGAGTGTGAAGATTCGTACCATCCCTAGTAAGGCGTACGATGTGGCTGACAGAGTTAAGTAGGATGGAGCGGATGATAACCTAGTCGTGTAAGGGCATTGGCTATGACCATTCAGAATGGATTTGAGGAGAGAAGATTACAGGAGACAAAGTGAGCGCATTTAGCAGGAGGAATATACTTGCAGAAAGCCTGCATGGTTTAGATCAACAGATGGAAAAGAAGAGGACTGAGAGTTTATGCTTGATAGGACCGTATTATGAGTTCATTAGTTGGAGGGTGAGAATGGTGATCATTGGATGAAGCACAAGTCTAAGTACATATGCATCCGGGAGTGGATAAGATGTTCATGAGTTTGAGATATGTATGGTAGGCTGGGATTGAAGGAGATATTGCATTCATATGTTAGTAGTGTTGACGTGTTCTAAGTAAGACTGAGCACCAAAGGCCTTCAGGCTTATTGCAACAACCTGAAATACCAGAATGGAAGTGTTTTGCAATTTTTTTTACTTTTAACAATAACTAAATATTCAAACTTATTAAAAACTTGATTTTAAACAACTTTAAAACTACACTTTTTGTCTGAAAATGACAAATTAGCTCTGAAACAGCTTATTAATAAGCTGACCTCAGAAAGTGAGCTTTTGAGCTCACTTATGCTTGGTTACACTAAATCACTTGCACAAAGTTCAATATAAGCTCGAATGCTAAACCAAAAGTTGTTCTAGACAGCTTAAGATGCCTACAAGCTAATTCTAATAAGCTAATTAAACAAGAAACACTAAAAGCTAACTAAAATATAGGATCAAAGCTGCAAACTCATGAATCAACTCAAAAAGCTCAAAATTAAACTAAGCTAAAAAGCTCAATAAGCCAAGACAGAGGCTGAGCTTATGAGAACTAATTAACCTAACTATAAGCTATAAATTCAAACAAGAAAATCAGATACTACAACTTAAAATTCTAAAATTAAAAGGCTAAATTCTATTACTACTGTTTTTGGTATTTATGAGATTTTTATGACTTTTTAAGCTAATTTTAACTAAGTAATTAAGCTAGAAAATAAAAAGCAAGCCCTAAACTATATTAAGCTATATGTAATCTATGGACTTACTGATTTTGAAAGTCTAAAAACTATTTTAGCTATCCTAAATATGATCCAAAAGTTCAGCAGTATTAACTGCTATTGGTTTGCTGATGCACTTGACAAGAATGCAAGAACCAAAATGCAAGTAACCTTTGTGGTTACTTCTGCACTTGATACACTCAATTAGAGTGTTAAGACACAAAACAAGCAAAATCCAAGCCTTGGAGGGCTTGGATCAAATTTTCACAAGCTAAGAAAAGTAGAAAAAGTACCCTGGTGCTGGCACACCCAAATTAAGCCATAACTTTTTGATTTTTGAAATCTAAACTTTAAAAACTCTTTTACTACTAGTTTAAAATGAAAACAAAACTAACTCAAACAAATTTCAAAATCTCCTCTGACTTTTAGAGGTCAAATCATGCTATTCCAAACACCCCTTAATGACTATGACAGAACTGAATTAGCTTATGAAATGAAAACTAGTGATTGAAACCTTATAATCAGAGAATAACAAGCTTATTACAAGCTTAATCAAACAGATTCTAACAATTTATTAAGCTAGAAAACTAATCTACAACTTATGCTACTATATTTTTGGTTTTTGAGATTTTTAGACTAAATTTAGAAAAACTAAGATCTAAATCTTTAAAGCTAAGAACAGATGAAAATTAATGACTAATAAGCAAAATAAAACATAGATAAGCAACTAGATAAGTAGTTAAGTAAAGCTATTAAGCAATTAATCACATATTAAAACTAATAAGCAGTTTTTATGCTAAAAATTTAAAGGAACAAAGAATTAAAAGAAAACTTACTTAAAACTTCAGCTAAACAGAAGTTTAAATACTTATAGAGCTTATCAACAGCTTTGGCTTATCCAAGGATAAGCCAGTAAAGTCCATAGGATCCCTTCCATTATTGGATCCCCTTCCAAAAGCTTTTAAGTCCAAAGTAGTAAAGGTATTAGTTGATTTTATTTATTTAAGTAGATTAATAAGACTGAATTGAGCTCTATCACTAACTTAGAGACTAATGAGAGCTGTTGAGTAGCTTATGAACATTAGCTTATCATTTGAAGAGAAGTGAGAGCTTATGATTGAAAACAAAAGAGCTTATGACAGATTATTTAAGAGTAAAACTGAATTTCATTAATATAAAACTTGATTACATAACTTGAAAAGAAAATTACAAAAGCTTTAAAGTGGAAATTACATAAGCTAACAATTAAGCTAAAATTCTAAACTAAAAGCTATTGAGTTAAAATTCTAAACTAAAAGCTACCCCCGTGTGTGTGAAGTGTGAAGGGTTTTTATAGCCAACTGCTGAAGGTTCAGCCTCTTGCTTTCTTCCCACGTTTCTTCTAATCTCTGCCCTTCATTCTTCCCAATGATTGGTAAGTAGATCTTGGCCCTTGGATCATTTCATAACTCATACGGATTACCAACGTGGAAATCCGTGATTAAGACGTTTGTGTTTGTTCTGTGAGTGATAGTAGGGTAAAATCCCTCTTCTCTTGTTCTTTCTTTATATCCACGTGGCATTCCCTTGCTAAGTGAACCAATAAGAGTGCGTTTGATGACAACTTATCTCTATCAGCGTGTACTTGACCACTTGAATTGTCCTTTCCACCCTTTGATTGGTAAAAGCCCTCTCGTTTTGACCCTTTGGTGAATTGGGGAAAACAATGAACAGTAAACTGTTCTTGGCGCCCTTTTTTACATTTTAACTGAATTGGATAAACGGGTGGGGTGAATTTGGGTATTGGCAACCTTAGTCCTTGTCTTTGTTAAACAAAAGTCCTAGTGTAAAATATCTTTTAATCTTGGCAAAAATGGTCCCTGGACTTATTGTAAGGGTAATGGGCTTTAGGTATTAATTGTGCAGTTTGGATTCTTGAAGGACTGAATGTGTAACTTTGGGTTTTTGTCCTTTAGTGTTTGACTTTTGTTGACCCATAGTTGACTGAGAGCTTTGACTTTTTGACTTTGGCTTGATTTCTTGGCTTCTTTTACACTCTTCCGTTCTTGTATCCGTGTTTGCCCGTTTATTGAACCTGTGATTTTTGGTAAAATTTATAAAGCTCAGTAGGTATGGTTTAGAAAATGGTAAAGTGATGTCAAAATTCTGCGTTTTCGGGTAAATTGTAAGACTTTGGAAAAGTGTGTAAACATGTTGGTTAAGGTTGGGCATGGTGTCATGGTGACCCATGAGGGTAATTAAACACCTTAGACATCCATCATATGATTGTTACATGGGCATAAGCATTTGGCTTGGTCGCGTGTAACACGTGTTTGTTTTGATTGTTTAGTTTCGTGCAAGGATTTGGAATTTGCTTAAGCATCAGGTGAGTTTCATAGCCCCTTTTTCTTATGTTTTCTTGGGGTGAAAATGATGCTATGAGTTTAAATGTTTTAGTTACTGTGATAATGTGTTTTAAATGAGGCATGGGCTATACGTGACTATTGTATGTTATGTGCTACTTGCTATTGTTGTGGATCGTGGGACACGTTCCGTTCCCTTGTTTGTGATGTTGAGCGTGACCGTCTCAACATGGTTTGGTGTGGTTGCATGTTAGCTTGTATGATAGTTCGTTTAATATCCTGCTATGCTATGTTTTATTTATCACAGTAATTGGTTTTAAAGGATTGTTATGTGTGTCTTAAACCTATGACTCTCACCAACTTTATGTTGACGTTTAAGCATCATTTTCAGGTGAGCACCATGGGAATAAGATAGAGAGAAGAGGCTAGAAAGAGACCGTAGGATGTCATGGAATTTATTGCTTTATTGTCTTGAATTTTGCCTTGTTTGGATTATGGATAATTGTTGCATGTCTTTGTATTGGCAAGAACTTCCGTTCCATCAATAAAGACGCCTTTTAGATTTTGGTTAGTTTTATGGGTATTGTTATGACACTTTGTGTCTATGCTTTACTTATTTATTTCATATAGAATTCTCTGTATAGACGCCATTGTGTTGTGATGATATCCTGTCTTGTTACGCCTCGCGTTTCCGCCTTGGCGGGGTGTGACAGAGCAAACCAGGGGAGTACTAGTTTCTTTTACTGGTTTTCTTTTCCTTTTATTCGTTTTTACGGGTACTTTAAAGAACATTGAGGACAATGTTCAACTTAAGTGTAAGGAGGAAATAAGCTTTTGAAACTATTCCTTCATTTGCCATTTGCTTGTTCCTTAAAATGATGGGTAATATATCGAAACATAGCGTAAAAGGTAATTTTGACCCAAATTTAAAAAGAAATTATGACACATACCGACGAAAACCGAGTATTAATTGCGTCTCATGGATAGAAATTTATATGAATATCACAAAAATCGTCAGAATTCCACCCCAAAAATGTGAGGTTCGCCTTTAGATCTAAAGGAATTCGGGTATCCATTTTCGATACCCAAGATAGTTTATACCTTTAGCTTGTTCGAGTTAAGGTTCGAATGCAGTCATATATGTCTATTTCATCGTTATGAATGTGTACATATGGTCTTTGTCGCCTTTTCTAGAGCATTGGTATCGGTATTAAATTATATGAGTGTACCGATAGTATATTAAATTCTAGAACTTGTTTTTGTGATACATCCCAAGACTGCATAGTAAGTATTAGGATTTGTTAGATAAGAGGCGCTAGGATTAACCCATGTTATAAACCTATAATTGTTATGATGGTCACCTCGATCATATAACTATCCTACACCCTTGCCATGCACTCATTTTTAGTGCAGGATACCCCTAGTACAACCCTCCGAGCCTATCCTTTTCACGGTTCTCGTAATTTTCTAGTTAAGCCAGACTATTAATGAAGAGCATTGTTAACCCTTAAACCAATTGTTACACCCAAACCGCCTTAGCCTACCTTGTATGTACTCACCTTTAGTACATTATTATTTTAACCCAAGTTAATTATTGAGTACACGGTTGCTAAGTCCTTATCCTTGTAAATACAGTTTTGGGACGACTGGGATTCATGGTAGTATTCATCTTATAAAAAATTGGGGAAGAAGTAATTTATTACCCCCAATAGAGCTCAATAAACTCTATGTTATGTTGATCCACCTCAATTCAGGTCATTAGTTAGATTGTAAATATCGAGTATGTAAAAGCTCAAATGTAGAGGTATATCTATAAACCCCCATGATGTATTATATGTTTAAGCAATGGCAACGCAAAAATATACATATATATATATATATATATATATATATATATATATATATATATATATAAGTAAAAAAATGTACGGGCTGCCATTTGCTTATGTCTATGTTTATATTAGAGTCAAGAAAAGAAAAAGAAAAAAAGAGATTGGTGTAGAGTTTGTATATTCTGTTCGAGTGTTGGCTTAGCAACCAAACCAGCGTGTATTCATATTAATAATTAGCTAACTCTTTCACCCCAAATTCATCCAAAAGTCACTCCCCAAATGTATCTCATCCATTTCCGTTTCCATTTATGTTATCTTACACCTACACCCCACAACCTTTTAAAAGACCTCTTTGATAGTAATGATTAATACTTGCGTCTAGCGGTGGAGGTTTGATCCTTTACCAAGCCTATGGTAATTTATATGCTATGGCAGGTAATGAGTGTTAATTTTTCGTTTCTCATAATTATTATAATTTATTATACACCTAAGTGAAAGAGAGAATCCAAACACCTATGTGAGGTGCTAGTATATACTGTCCGTGCTTTTAATTACGAGGTCTAGAAGGTTGTATTGTAAACTGATTTTAAAGAGTAGGTTAAATGCCTCCAATATTGTTATTGTCTAGGTAGAAAAGCCCATTTTTTGCTTAAGGGCAAGCAAATCCCAAGTGCAGGGGTATTTGATGAGTTGTCATTTTATACACTAATTCACGGTCATTTAACCCTTTAAATCTTGCAAATATGCCCAGATTATGTGCTTAATCGTTTGTTTTCAGGTTTTTAGCACTTGGATGACATTTGAAGGAAATACACGTGACTTGGGCTCATTTGGAGAAGAAACGGACAAGACTATGGACCTACACCAAATCTCTTGAAGAAATGTGCTCATAGAGTGTGGAGACGGCGTCGCAAGCATAAAGCGACGCCGTCGCGATCTTTCTAGTGACGGCGTCAGAGAATTGACCACGTCGTCAGGACGTAACCGACTTAAATCAGATCTAGAAGATTATACTCGGTGACGGCGTCACGGCCACTGGACGCTATTGCAACGATTTCTCTATATATACAAAACCGAATTTAGGGTTTTGAGGTGTGTAACTTTGTATAACTTTTGGGAGCCAAACCCTAAGTATTTTGTCAGCATTTAGGCCATCTTTAGGGTCTCAAAACCCTATTGTAACTCACTTTAATCCATGTTTTAATCAAGTAAGATTATTTATCTTTAATCATTCAATATGTCTATGTGTTGTTTGATTGATTTATGTTCTTGCTTTCTTTATAATATGTTAGGCTAAACCCTCTCTTATATTTTCTTATGACCGCATGAAAGTTGGATTGTAGATCTTTTTACTATTGCTTCTTGTGATGAATGTGCGCGTTAGGCTTTAGAAAACTAACCATAAGATATTAAATTGGCATAGACGTCTAGGGAAACGCGAGAAGTGCAGAAAGGATAGCATCGGTAACAGTCTTCATACTACCTTTTCCCTAATATGGTTGATCCCTCTTAAGATATTTCAATTGCATTTAATATACTCTTAGGGGCCTTGTAATAGTTTTTATACTACCTTACTTGTGCGTTGCCTTAACGGAAGCAAAGTCACAACCAAAATATATAAAAGTGCAATATATCTGAATACTAGCTAAGTCACAACCAAAATATATAAACTGGCTAATAAATATAAGCCAAAAATGGAAAAATAAATTAACTAATAAGTAAATCAACCACAAAATATTTTAACCATCACAACCAAGATAAAATAAATGTATTTATTATAAATAAAAGTCACAAGAAATTCCTAAGTGGTCTAAAGTCACAGGATTAACAAACACAAAAGGGTTGGTTTTAAACTTATTTTAAAGGATGAGCTAAACATGTAAGACGTTTAGTTTGGTGGTGGTGTGTTTAATAGTGGAGATTTTGGTACGGAAGGTGGGGTGATGACACGTTCAATGTAGGAGAACATGAAATAGATCTCTTCCCATAAGGAAAAGATAAGATTGTGATTGTGTATGCAACACAAGAAATTTTCTCCATGAATATCAAAGCGCCCATAACGGGCTATGGTGGTGATGGTGGTGATAGAGGAATGGTTGCATTTTATATTTTCATCTTTAAAAGATTGGAAATTTCATGTAGCTCATTAAGTTCTTGAATGATTTGCTCTCTAGTTGAGTTAGGTGGTTGTGTTTGTATGGGAAGTGAATGAGAAACATTTGAAGATATATCCATGAGGTCTTGGAAAGGTGATGGAATAGATGATGATGATGATGATGATAATGAAGTTTCTTTTATTGAGGGTATTTTAGGATGAGTGTTTGATATAATTGAAGATGTAGGTTTACTAGGAATGTGACAACCATGACTTGAGTTTATATTTGATAGATAATAGCAAGGAATGAAATTCTAGTGACGGTTAACTCAGATTGAGATGGACGATTTACCCTGTGCTTTTGGCAGACGTTGCAGAAAGTGTTAGAGATGCGATTGGATTTGAGTACTGCTTAGCATCCTCAAGTGGATGGACAAAAGTGGAAGCATGATTCAGACTTTGGAAGATATAATGAGGGCATGTGTTATCGATTTTGGTGGTAGTTATCAATTGAGCATTCGGTGTGCTTCGTTTGAAGCTTTGTATGGAAGGAAATGTAGGTCGCCTGTTCTATGGGCAGAGATTGGAGAAAGTAGTTTGATTGGACCTGAATTGGTTCCAGAAACGATTGATAAAGTGGTGTTGATAAAAGAGAAGCTCAAAGCGGTGAGAGACCGTCAAAAGAGCTATGCTGATAATCGGCGCAAACCGTTAGAGTTTAAGGTAGGAGATCAGGTTATGCTAAAAGTGTCGCCTTGGGAAAAAGGGTAAGTTAGCACCGAGGTATGTAGGGCCATTTGAGATTCTTAAAAGAATCGGTCCTGTAGCTTATCGGTTGAGATTGCCTGAGGAATTGATTGGTGTACATGACACATTCCATGTGTCAAATTTAAAGAAGGGTTTGGAAATGCTAATTTGTATGTGCCGTTGAATGAAATCAAAATTGACAAAACTCTTTGTTTCATTGAGGAACCTATAGAAATTATGGACCGTGAAGTTAAGAGTTTAAAGCGTAGTAAGATTTTGCTTATGAAAGATCATTGGAATTCAAAGCATGGTCCCGATTTCACTTGGGAGCGCAAAGACCATATAAACTCTAAATATCCTCAGTTATTTGTGATCGTGTGTTGAATGGCTAGTTAAATCTTGGGACGAGAATTTCTTTAAGGAATGGGTTAATGTGACAACCGTGGTCTGAGCGGTTAGTTTATACCTTTATTTATGGCAAATACAATTAGAGTTGGGCTAGGATTTGTTAGACTATTATCCCTAAGATAAGAAGCCCTAAGCCCAAAAGATTAGTCTCATTCTTCCTCCCCTTTTGTTGAGCCGATCGTCCCCCTCCCCCTTTGTGACAACCGTGTCTTGAGCCGGTTAGTCAAACCGATAGTGTTGACCTAAGTATATTATTATGTGTTATAACTATGTGTTTATGTGATCTTATGTGAGTTTGGTTATCAATCTATGAGCGTGATCGTCTTATTTTGATTTAATTTATGGTTAATATGGGAATTTCATTTTGTTCACATTTTTGTGACAATAGAATTGATAATATGATTTTTATGTGTGCTAAGTAAGTTAAGTATGTACATAAGATCATTTTGAGTTGTATGGGCATCTCATTTTGATTCTGTATGTATGTTAAAGTGTCGGATATTCCATGTGTTCACATGTGATGATAATGGAAATGATTAACATGTCGCATGTAATGCTATGTCAAATATTGGAAAATTAAGGATTAAGTTTTATGGAAAGTATGCTATTTTAGAAATGAAATAGGTGAGTGAAATATAGAACTTTGTAGCAAACTTTCTAAATATAGAAAGTGAAGTGTGAAATGAAAAGTTATTTTTAGAAAGTGTAGTAAGTTGCGTTTATGTAAAAATGTTTACAAAATTAGCTTAAGTTTTTATAAAAACTTAAGGTATTGAAGGAAATTAATTAACTAATAAATTTTTTTTACATACATATTAAATACGAATTTTAATAAATGAAAGAAGAAAAAAGTGTTTTAGTGTAACACAAATACTAGTTAGATAAGGATTAGATGCGTGTTCATGCATGTGGCATGATTAGTTTTGCGTTAGATCTTAATTTAGGTTAGAGCAGAATTTAGGGTTGTGTTCATGGGAGAATGTCTCCATGATGGTAATAGGTTTTTGAGCGTTTCTGGACTCTAAACAGTGGCTCATTGAATGTACTTTCCAAAAAGTCGAGCCTCAAACGTTTTTAAGGTCGGGAAGTCATTCAAATGTTGGTTACACTAAAAGTTGTCAGATCAGTAAATTAGGGTCAGATTACGAGGTGTAAAACCCCCCACTTAAAATTCGAATTAGGATTAGACAATTTACAGGAGTTTATTTCTATGTGTCTATTAAAAATCCTACAAAGGAGAGCTTCTGATTTGGAGTCTAAGTATTGTTTTTAGGTCCAAACTTTTTAGTGTTCGATCAGATCCGAATCTTGGTAGTTGGAAGTTTGATTTTCTTTGAGGCATTTAAGAGTAGAAATAAATTAGTAGAAAAATCATGGAGTTAGTAGACTTATGATATTGAACCTGCGATTTTTGGTAAAATTCATAAAGGTCAGTAGGTGTGGTTTATAAAATGATAAAGTGACTAAAATTCTGCATTTTCGGGTAAATTGTTGAACACTGAAAAATTGTGTAAACGAATTGGTAAATGTTGGGCATGGTGTCGGGGTGACCCATGAGGGTAAATAAACCACCTTAGACTTCCATCATATGATTGTTACATGGGCATAACATTCGGCTTAGATCGCAGAGTAAAATGCGTTTTTGTTTGATTTTATATTTTTGTGCAAGGAGTTTGAAATGCTCAAGCATTAAGTTAGATTTTCATAGCCCCTCTTTTTCTTGTGTTTTTTTGGGGTGAAAAAAGATTGCTATGAGTTTAAATTTTTTAGTTAATGTGATAAATGTTTTTAAAAAATGAGCATGCAATATACGAGACTATTGTATGTTATGTGCTACTTGTTAATATGATATGGATTGTTGTGCTTGAGCGTGACCGTCTCAAGGCATTGATGGATTGTTAGAAGTGAGCGTGATTTTCTCATTGTTGTGGATTGTTAATAGTGAGCGTGATCATCTCATTGTTGTAGATTGTTAATAGTGTGCGTGATCGTCTCATTGTTGTGGATTGTTAATAGTGAGCGTGATCGTCTCATTGTTGTGGATAGGGATATGTTTGTGATGTTTGAGCATGAGCGTCTCAATGTGGATTGATGTGATTGCATGTTAGCTTGTATGATAGTTCTTGAATGTTCTATACTATGCAATGTTTTATTATCACAGTGATTTTCAAAGCGAGTTAATTGGCGTGACTTCCACCTACTGGACTCTCACCAACATTATGATGACGTTTACGCATCATTTTTCACCAGGTGAGCAATTATGGGGGATAAGATCGAGAGAAGTGGCTAGTAAAAGCCCAAAGAATGTCATGGAGTTTATTGCTTTTATGTCTTGAATATTGCATTGTTTGTATTATGGATACTTGTTGCATGTCTTTCTATTGGCGAGAACTATCGTTTCATCAATAAAGACGCCTTTCGGATTTAGATTAGTTTTATGGGTATTGTTATGACACTTTGTGTCTATACTTTGCTTATTTATTGCATGTAGAATTCTCTTTATAGACGCCATTGTGTTGTGATAATATCCATGATGTTACGCCTCGTGTTTCCGCCTTGGCGGGGTGTGACAGATTGGTATCAGAGCCTTTGGTTATAGAGAAGTAGGTGGTTGAGCCTAGACTATATAACCTAGGGGTCCTTAATGTAGATGCATTTAGGGCTTAAGTGTTTAATGCTATAATTGCTATGCTTCCCCTCTATTTTTTGCATAGCTTATATATTTTATATTTTGCTAAGTTGTCATTTTAGTTATTTTGCCTTCCACTATCTGATATGATATGTATTACTTTCTTAGTATTTTAGTTATGTTTTCCCCCCACCCGTAAGAATTCTCGTTAGGGAACTGTTTTCCCAACTAGACTTAAGCGTTATAAGGAGCATCTTGTGGAACCGAAGGAGATAGGATAGTTGATTGTTTGTCGGATGTGCGTAATAGGGCTGGACCCGCGGAGTCGGGTGATTCTTGCGGAGGCAAAGCCAAACCCAAGCGAGGCCCAACATAAGTTTATCCCGTCTTTTACCTCGTCATGTTGTTATTGATTATTTTTTTCAGATATTTCGTATTTTGGAAGTCGTTGCGAGACTTTCGTTCCTTTATGTCGTTTCGATTTCAATTTGATATAAGTAAGTAGTTATTTGATGGAGCATCTTTTATGTGTTAAGTTGGAGTGGTTTAAGATGTGCAATGTGGTATATGTGCTTATATGGGAATTATGATTGATATGGATAATCTTGGAAGTAAGTACACGTGTGAAAGGAGGCACTTATAATTATGGTGGCCAACATAATTATAAAGGCATCACACACGTAGACTTGTGACCATGATTGTAACACCCCCAAATTGGGTCGCAGCGGAATATGGGTCCGGGGCGTGTTACTTCATAGATCAACAACACAAGATATATATAGAACGACTAAAAAGTCGTTTGAAAACGATACATTGGATTTAACAAAGTAATTGTTACATAAGCCCGAAGCTTAACTTGTTCACTTGATCAAATACAAAGATTTTCAGCCCATAACAGATAACAAAATGAAATGCGACAAAATCTTTAATGCAAGACATCCAAATCAAAACCACCAATGTATCCATCGCACCTTGTGCTTATTGATTCCCTGAAAAACATTGCTTTAAAACGTCAACAATAATGTTGGTGAATTCATAGGTTTGATAAATCATATATTGTAGGACCACAAGATTTCCCAAGTGTATGATAATGCAACAGATGCAGATATCATATAAATGTAATTACGTTGCTCTAAGCTCATGACACTGAAGCTTGACGTGTATGAATACCAAATTAATGGCCTACATTGCCCGTGGTGATGTTCTAACCCGCAACATCCTATATTCGACATGGTATACGTTCGTTTGTCCAGTGATAGCTAATCACCCGAACGGGGTTGTCAAACCCAATAGATCTATTAATAACATTCGCGCTCACAATCCCGCAATTGACAGTTCATGATAATGGGCTCAGATATGGGTTATCGCTACTTAGGCAACACGTAATCATAACATGAAACTTAACCACTTGTGTCCAATTGTAAAGCATTGCATGTTTTTCACCCCAAAAACTTTATAAAACAAAAGCATGTAAAACGTGGGGCTATGAACTCACCTTGGGTGAGCAAATACCAAGTGTATCACAATTAACGCGCCACGCGAATTGATCAAATGCAACCTAATTAAATTAAGGTCGTATAAGTACCGAGTACTTTAATCAATAACATTGAATATAATCCTATAGTTGTTACATCGTACTATCGTTCGGGCTATCATAATTAAAGAGGTCATGACATGACGTTCGAGGAGTTAGGACACTTTAAATCGTAAATCCAACAACTCGTCGAAACGCCATCCGACAGCCATTATGAAACTTCCTAGTAATAAGTACTTTGATAACCACATCATATCAATCGTAGCTCAATCACCAACTAATGACTATTGGTAAAATTGTGTTTAGTAAGTTAAAACGTTTAAATTTACCGCGATTAGTAAAACTAGCCTGAACTTTTGCGTTTTTAAACCCGATTCTTCTCGCGTTTCTTATGCCCATTTTTTTGTATTAAGACGGGTTATCGATATTTGACATTTTCATAAATTTTGTCCCCTTAGTGACATAACTTTTACTGTTCATAAAACAGATCAATGAGTTTTATTAATTCGTAATTTTAGTCGTGAAACCCTTAAACGTCGTATTTTATTCGTTTAGCTCCATTTTTAATGATTCTTTTGAGGACGTTCTCCATATTTGAGAAGTTCTATATATTATGAGGTTTACAAAAATAATAAAAAACTATCTGAGTCATGAATAGTAACTTTTATAAAAATAGTTTTATAAATATTAATTGTTCGTAAACTCGCGAAATTCATAATCGTTCGTTATTAATTGAAATATTAGATTCTTATTCATTTTGGAATCCAAGAAATAAGTATTATTTGTTAAAAATATCAACACTTGACAGTTAAAAATTTTTATAAAAATGTATTTAATAAAAATTATTTAACTACTCAGTTTATTAACGTATAACCTTTTTTAACGTAACTATATCGTTATTAATCCGTTTAACAAGTCTTCTTACCTTTTCGGAATTTCGTCGTGAAAAGTATTATTTTATAACAACATAAAATGAGTATGTCCCCTTTTACTTACAACGAATTTGACAAATGTTTGTGCTAGTATGATAAGTCCATTTTCAACCTTTGTTTCCTTTATTTATCATTTTGTATTTTACAAAAAGTCTCATATGTGCCTTATATATTATATATATGTCATATATCATATGTTTATTATGTCCATGGTCCATCAAGGTCCTTTTGTCCCAACATTACAAATCTTTTATTTTACATAATAAACCATAACTTTTATAAATAATCCATAAATCTCTAGTTTCTATATGTAGTTATTTTACACAAAACCATGTGTATACAAGTGGTCTCATCTTTTATACTCTTATATTAACAACCATACAACATTAACATATGTCCATAATTAACCTTAACTTGTCATAAGTATTTCTTTAACTTAAAATATATTATGAAACCATAAAAACCCTAATTAACCCATAATCATTTTTATGTTTAACCAAGAGTGTAAATCACTTGTGTGACTATTTTAACATGATGTCATTAACATCATAAGATATAATAAAGTGTACATTATGATGACAACAAATAAAAACTTCTCTTTACATGTTAATAATCCTAAATGGTGATTTAAGCTAAATAGATTAATCATATGCATAAAAATGAAAATTATAAGAACATAAAGAGTTCAAATGGACCTTAAGATGTGTGATGATGATGATAATCAAGTGCTAAACCTTTGTTTAGCCACAAAACCAAAGCTTGCACAAATAAAACCTAGCTTTCCTTAATAAAAGCCCTAGCTTTCTTTATCTTGATTTATACTTGAATATGGTTAACCAATGCTTGCAAATGCCTTAGTATACCTTAGAATAGATGTGTATAGAAGTGTATGGGTTGTAGAAAATTTTGTATGGTTTTGGTTTGGTCTTGGTTTTGAGCCGTGAGCTCTAGGGGACTCAAAGAGGGTTTTTGTTTGATTTCTAGTTAAGTGTTGGTGTAGTATGAGTTCTCTTACTAGATACTTGCACTTATATGAGTTAGAGGAGTCAAAAAGTTGCAATAGTTGGTCCAAGGGCAAGATGAGGGTTTTAAGGATTCCTTGTTTTTTGGTCTAGAGTCCAAAGAAACATACTAGTTAGGTATTTAATGAGTTTAGGAATTGTACAAGACCAAGTGGTAAGACATTGACATCATTTATCTCATTGTTGATGTTGTGCCATGAGTTTTGAGGGTGGGGGAGGCTTCAGAAGTCTTTTGGCTAGTAAACATATTACTAGTGAATTTATAAACAAGTTACAACTTGTAACTTTATTTAGATGATGTCCATTTGCAAGTATTTGTGTATCACTTTTATTTCTAGTGTAACAAAGTGTAAGTAAACATTTCCTTAATAAAGTTAAATAGAACTTAAGGCGCATTGGTACACTCGTGGGTAATATGAGTTGAAGCGTAAGAAATTTTCATGCTTCCGGATTATCTATAAACGTACATTTAACGCGAAACCGTATTTAACTTACAAACAATAAAATAAGTGAACAATGAACCATATTATCATTATAATAATTATATCACACATGAATGATGTAAATGTTTGAATGGTTTTGACTGCCCGTTCGACATTAAAAGATAATATTTGCGAACGCGATTTAAATAACCTAACGTTTTACAATTCAAGCAAACATTCAACACAAATGGTTACATTGCTGATTTTGTTGACCAGTCGTCAATGACTTGAAAAACCAGGGTGTTAATAGACTTCCCCCATTATAGGAAGCCTTGTCCTCAAGGCCCTCTGCAGCACTTGCGACGTATGGTCTTGGTGCAGAGGTTGATATTTCTTCTTGAATTGGTCTTCACGTCCCACGTGAACTCGGGAACCATCTCATGGAGTTCAATCGAGACTTTGACCAATGGGATTCGACTTCTTCTTCAACGTTAACTTCTCGGGCCCACTATTGTCTACCGTTCCCTTCCTCAAACAAAATGAAGTTGTCGTCCAATTACGTTGTCCATCCAACGTAACAGCTAATGGTTCGCGGCATGACACTTTTTCAGATTAATACAGGAATGGTATTCTCTGAACTCGCTCAACAACTCCTTTTGGAAGTTCAAATAAATCCAATACAATAAAAAAAGAATCACAACCAGCAAGCAAGAAAACAACAAGATTCAAAATCAACCATTAACAGTATTGGCTTGTAAGCAACTTCTCCAACCCTTAAGTTGATTTTCGCTTAAAGTAAAGTCCCATCACCTTGAAAGGGCCAACATACCTAGGGTTCAACTTCCCCTGTTTGCCAAAACGTACGGACCCCATTTCCCAAGAGCGATGATCCTTAAGCAATAACTTTATCCCGACTTGGAATTCCATAGTGTTACCTTTCAAGTCAGTGTAACTCTTCTGCGATCTCACAGAGGCGCTTCATCCCTTTGCTTGATCTGAAATGGATTATCTCAGTGGTCTCTGAATTAAGTTCTGGACCGAGTATTTGAGCTTCCCAACTTCAATTCATCCAACAAAACAAGTGAATGACACTTATTACCGACCATAAGTGCTTCGAATGTGCGGGCCAGATGCTAGCCGTGATAGCAATATGTTTATAAGAGAACACGACTAATGGCAAAGTGTTAACCCAAAATCCCTTTCCAAAGTCGATTAGCACAAGCACACCAACAATATCTTCGAGAAGTTTGGAATGGTCCTCTCTCTTTTTCCCGTCTGTTTGGGATGGTACGCAGAACTCATAACCAAGTTTGTACCCAAAGCATTCTGAAGTGAACCTCCAGAATTATGATGCGAATCTCGGGTCGCGAATCACAAATGAATTGAGACGGGTAACCGCAAGCCTCGTAGACCTACCACCTCCTTTAGGGTACAATCATGCAAGATTATATACCCAGATCCATCCTCTCTCATCGGTGTGAAGATCGCAACAGACTTAGTCAAGTCGGATCCACAACACCCAGAATTGTCATAATATGACATATAATAAAAGCCCTTGTGACACTTAGGAAGCCTTATTGTGAACAAATCCATAGTGGATGTTATCTCTCCATCCCACTATTTTTCCATTCTTCCATTCTTCATTCTTCGGGTAAACTTGGGTAGTACCAACATTTTAACCATCCTCCCTGATGTGGATCACGTTGTGCCTTTGCATGTTCACATACAGAAAAAGAGACGACAAAGAAAAGTTCCGCCTTAGACCTGGGGGGAGCACAAAGGGGGGGTGAGGGGGTGGGGGTGGCACGGGCAAGGGGACATAGGTGGGTGGGGGGGGTGGGGGGGGGGGGGGGGGGGGGGGGGGGGGGGGGGGGGAAGCTGGCGGCGGGGGCTATAGTCCGGCCCAGCAAGAGAAGGACCCCGACGGTCGGATCGGGAGACGATAGCGATACCGGGCCGAAGGCCGCAAAACCAGAGTTGTAAGTGAATGTGGGGGATGTGGGGTTCCTGGAAGTGCAGATAGGCGATTTAAGGGGGTCTGAAGGGAATTGGGGTATAGGTTGGGGCAGGGGGTTGGGAAGGGACCAAAGTGGGCAAAGGTGAAGGTGGTTGGGTGGGGGGGGGGGGGGGCCACCACTATAACATCTTCATGTCTTGGTAACATTTTGGTCGGAAACCCCACAACCCCCCAAACCCCACGGACATGAATAAGTATATTGAATTATGAATTCGATGCATTGATCACCGACCGGCAAATCGCCATAACAAGGTAACCAGCTCTGGCCATTGAGGCACAGGGTTCCATCCGCACGTGGTTCCAACTTTTGTTCTCTAATAGCTTCTGGAAATTTAGCATTTTCAACCAACATTCCCCCCAACGTCTCACTCTTAATGTTCTCGGGTTTTTCCCCTTCGGTCCTGAGCATATAAAGAGATCTGTTGGGAAGGTCCAAACTAATAGTCATAACCAAGGCTCGAACTCTTAGCGGTGGTTCTCGTTCTTTCCTGCTTAAAGCATCAGCAACGACATTTGCTTTCCCCGGGTGATAACGAATATCGCAATCGTAATCACTTAGCAATTCTAACCATCGGCGTTGCCTCATGTTCAACTCTTTTTGATCTAAAATGTGTTGCAAACTCTTGTGATCGGTATACACCGTACACTTAGTTCCATATAAATAATGTCTCCAGATCTTGAGAGCGAACACCACTGCACCAAGTTCTAAATCATGAGTCGTGTAGTTTTTCTCATGAATTTTTAACTGGCGTGATGCATAAGAAATCACCTTCTCCCTTTGCATCAACACAGCGCCCAAACCCTTCTTTGAAGCGTCGCAGTATGCGATGAAGTCTTCGCTTCCTTCAGGTAATGCAAGGATTGGTGCACTGCACAACTTTTGCTTCAACAGTTGGAAAGCTGCTTCTTGTTTATCGCCCCATTCAAACTTAACCTTCTTCTGGGTGAGCTTGGTCATAGGTTTGGCGATCTTTGAAAACCCTTCAATAAATCTTCGATAATATCCAGCAAGACCTAAAAATTGACGAATCTCCGTTGGTGACTTAGGAGATGCCCAATCTTTAATGGATTCAATCTTGGCTGGATCCACATGAATTCCTTCACTATCGATCACATGACCGAGGAACTGTACTTTAGGAATCCAAAATTCGCACTTAGAAAATTTTGCATACAACTCCTCCTTCTTCAACAACTCCAATATTATCTTCAGATGCTCTTCGTGCTCTTGCTTGTTCTTGGAATAGATCAAAATATCATCAATAAAGACAATTACGAATTTGTCCAGATAAGGTTTGCACACTCGGTTCATGAGGTCCATAAACACAGCAGGTGCGTTTGTCAAACCAAACGGCATAACTTGAAATTCGTAATGACCATAACGAGTTCTGAAGGCAGTTTTCTGAATTCCCTTCTTCCGAACCCTCAATTTGGTGATATCCTGACCTTTAGCAATCATCGAGTAGACCACGCGACCTTGATCTGATCCAAATAGTCATCAGTTCTTGGGAGCGATAACATTCCTTCACCGTTAATTTATTATTTCCCTGTAATCAATGCACATCCGGAATGACCCATCCTTCTTCTTGACAAACAAGACCGGAGCTCCCCAGGGCGAGGAACTGGGCCTTATAAAGCCTTTTGTCGGATGGGGGGGGGGGGGGGGGGGGGGGGGGGGGGGGGGGGGGGGGGGGCTTTGGGGGCTCCTTCAGTTGCTCAATAACCCTTCATTTCGGAGGCGCCATCGATAGGTGGCCCGTGCTACAAGTGCGGCACCAGGTACAAAATCAATTGAAACTCCACTTTGTCGAGTCAGGAAGACCCGGCAAGTCCTCAGGAAATACAGCAGAAGTCTTGAACTAATGTACTTCCTCAAGTTGCTTCTTCTCTGACTTGTCCTTCAATCTCTTTTGTAGTACATGTGCCATAAAGATAGGAAACACCTTTCCATGTACGTCTGCATTTTAGTGCAAGAAATGATGTTAATCGTGGTCACATTTCCCTGGTACTTCCATCACCGTGTATGATCAAGTTTATTTTTCCAGGGGATGCAACAATCATCTCGGGCATACGCAATACCGCATGGTGCTTCGTGCCAACCAATCCACATACCGATTATAAGCATCAAACTACAAAGTTCTATTGGCATTAAAGTTTATGTGAATTGGTGGTTTAGGAAGTTTAATGTGCAACCCTTAAGTATAGTGTTTAACCCGATTATCCCACCCGATGCTAGTTCGACATCATAATAGTGATCTAGGTGGATTGTGTGATGTCAATTTGGGAGCTAAATGCAGTAGACACAAAACTTCGATCGGCACCCGTATCAAACAAGATATAAGCATAGCGGTTGTTTAGAAGAAACGTACCCGCAACGACGTTGTCTGGATTTGCCCCCGCATTTCCAACCACATACACCTTCGCTGGAGCCCTGTCATTTCCAGCTTGATTACCACGGTTGCCTTTGTTGTTCTTCAGCCTTGGACATTCCTTTTTGAAGTGTCCCTGAGCTCCACACTCAAAACAAGTAGGTTTCTGACCCGATCCGGTGCCCTTTTGGTTGTTAATGTTGTTGGCATTTCCTGTACCCCTACAGTCACGGGCGATGTGACCGTACTTGTTGCATTTATAGCACTTTGGAGCACACGGACCGTCATGGTGGTAATTGCATTTTGGGCATAGGGGCCTAGATCCCCCATATGATTTCTTATCACCCGATCCAGCGGTGTAATTCCATCCGTTTTTGCCTTTTTGGTTTTGTTTGATTGTTGTTGTTCTGGTTTTCGGGAAGTTATTTTCTAACTTCCTCTTGTTTTCAGCTTGTCTCTCTGCAATGGTACTGACTCTCTTGTCCATCAATTCTGTGGCCATTTCAATAGCCTCCTGCATGGTCTTTGGCTTCGAAGCCACAATGTTTCCATGGATCATGTCGGGTAATCCACCGACATACCTTTCAATTTTATCTGCCTCCTCAGGGAACATTCTAACACACAGTAGTGCTAGCTCTTGAAAACGTTGGTTGTATTTGACCACATCAGTACCTATCACCTTCAAGTTCCACAATTCAGCCTCTAGCTTCTTCATTTCGTTTCGTGGACAATACTTATCAGTCATCTTCTTCTTCAGATCTACCCAAGTCATTGAATATGCAACATCATGAGTAACAGTCATAACATGGGAATTCCACCATGTTAGAGCACCTGCTAAAAGGGTACAAGTAGCAAATTTGATCTGGCTTTCCACCGAGCAGTTGCTTATTCGGAAGACAGTCTCCATTCTTTCAAACCATTGGGTTAACTCAACCACTCCCTCGGTGCCCTTGAAATATAGAGGTTTGCACTTCATGAAATCCTGATAAGTGCACTCTCGAGCAACGCGTTCAGATCCCCTGACACCCGTTCCCGAAGAATGGCTATCAGTGCCATTCCTGGTTGCGTCACGTGCGGCCAAAGCGGCACTGACACCTTGGTTAATCATAGCTTGGAGTTGGGCATTAGTGACCGTAGTGGTTGTGGTTGCTGTTGGGGCTGTTGTTGTTGTGACTGGTGTTGACCTTGTAGCTCGCTTTGGTGCCATTTTCTTTAATCACAGGAAAATACAATACTCGTTAGATTTCATAAAATCATAACCATGACATGACATATCCATGATAAATAAAGTGAAATCACATCACACAGTGAAATGTACAACTGAATTGTAATCAACAATGATATAACCAAATCGACATTCATTCACCACAAATTCGATTATAGACATGACATAACATCACCATTTCATATATAACTGGAAAACATACATGATTGGTTTCGATACAAAATGATCATAATGTTTAGGTTACAAAGTAAGCATAATAACCTAAAGCCTTACTAGCCGGGATTAAACCCGTAATACTTAGTAGGCTATATACAAAACAACTAGCCATAACAAAGTCTAATCTAAGAACTGCTACCAGCCTCCTCTGGCAGCTCCGGCTATGCAGGACCCCCAGCGGGTCCCTGCTGTCCCTGTAATGCAGTAACCTGCCCCTGTAATGTCATCACCTGTCCCTGTAAAGCTGTCACCTGCCCCTGCAGTGTGGTGACCAGTCCCTGAAGTGGAGTCATCTCTCTCTGTAGTGTCTGCATAACAGTCAAGGTCTGAATAATCTGCTGCTGTCGAGTACGATCAGCAGCTCTCAACTCTCTCATCTCCTCACGCCTCCTGCGGTCTGTCTCTAGCAAATCGGAAATCGCTCTCTGTCTCCTACGGTCCACTGACTGTAATTCTCTGATCTCTGACATCTGTGCATGAACTGTGGTGCATAGTGAAATAACCTCTCCATGAGCAAGATCGCTCGCATCTATCGCCCATCCCCAAGCCTCTCTAGACATCCCAACCTCGGTCTCCATGAGATGACGTGTATGTGCATAAGTACGTCTATCTCTAAACAACATATTGACCTGACCGGCCAATAGCTGTCTCTGTCCCTGCTCATCATCTAACCTCGTGTAGATCTCATCTGTATCTCGCCTAACCATAGACTCAAACTCTCTCACGTGTGCACCCAACTCTGTATCAGTACTGACTGGAGCTCCCTGTAAGGTCTCAACTATCTCATCCCATGAATCTGTGATCCTATATCCAACATATCTCTCTGGGTCACGCCTGATCTCCCTGTCCATAGTGGCAACAAAACCGTAATCTGCCCTAAGACCTCCAGCTGGTCTAGCAGCAACAGCGGCGGAGCTCTCTCCTACCTCGTACCTGGGACCCAGAGCGATACCTAACCCCATCCGAGGTGGTAGGTTAACCTCAGGTCTGTCCTCTCTATGACTGTCAGAGGGTAGTAACAGTGGTGGGAATGAAGTAGGAGCTGATGTAGGCAAGTGTGGTGGTGCATCTGGTCTGGTGGGGGAGAGTATGAAGGGTGGTGGTAATGGTAGAGAATGAGAAGTAGTTGCAGCCTCAGCTCTTATCCGAATCGTGGCAGCTCGATAGCCCAATGAACGAATAGGACTAGGAGGTGGTGCTGTCAATACAGGTGAGGGTGGTGATAGTGGGAAAGGAATCTGGGGTAGTAATGAAGACCATGGAGATAGTGGTGATGCTGGTGGGGAAGATATAGCAAGCAATCTGGCAACCTCAGAATCAGACCATGCTGGTATAGGTAATGGCTCTGGAATAGTAATCCTAGCTATCATACGATATGCAGGGTGAGGTGGTGGTGTGGCCGCAGACTCATCAGTCTCAAACGGCTCGGTCTCCTCTGCAGATGGGGCAGTAGCTAGTAAAGCAACAACTACAGGGTAGGCAGGAGCTGGGTGCTCCTCCTCCTTCTCCTCGTCAACCTCAACATCCATCTCGTCATCCTCATCCTCCTCATCGGCCTCGATGTCCATATCATCGTCCTCATCCTCCTCGATGTCCATATCATCATCTCTGTCATCTCCTCCCTCAGCAGGATAGTCGATAGGATCCTCCTCAGGGTCCTCATCGTCATCCTCCTCCGGGTTTGCCTCAGGATCAGACTCCGGAACATAATCAGGTGACTGTGCAATAGGTGAGGCATCCTCAGCATATGGTTGGTCCTTAGCAATGATCTCGTCATCGGCATGCTCTGCACCTGGAACATAATCTGGCAAAGGTGGTGCATGCTCTGGCTCCTCCGGGCCAGGCACAAAATCTGGAGAGGGTAGGGCCTGAAGTGCGGTCTCCACGTATGGGTCCTCTGGCATGTAGGGTAGCTCAAGGAACTCGTGATCATCAGCTCTCGGTGATCCTATGTCTGATAAGTCCTCATATGGACTGGACACTGCTGTGTATGTGATCCCTGATTCATCAGAATCTGACATGACTGTATCTGAAAATCCAAAGATAGCTTATATTAGTATTTAATATAAGACTCTTATAGTAATATACATTTATAATCATAACATGTATATCAAATATGAATGCATCTAGTCCAACTAACTAATGCAACAGGCAGTGTATGCATGAATGTATGCACATATGTATGTCCCGTGTAATTCCTTTTGTTATAAAACATCTTTTGAAAACGGTTATAGTCCAGCAAAAACATTTGACCTGGTTCTCTATAACCTTGGCTCTTGATAACAATTTGTAACACCCCCAAATTGGGTCGCAGCGAAATAAGGGTCTGGGGCGTGTTACTTCTCAAATCAATAACACAAGATATATATAGAACGACCAAAAAGTCGTTTGAAAACAATACATTAGATTTAACAAAGTAATTGTTACATAAGCCTGAAGCTTAACTTGTTCACTTGATCAAATATAAAGATTTTTAGCCCATAACAGATAACAAAATGAAATGCGATAAAATCTTTAATGCAAGACATCCAAATCAAAACCACCAATGTATCCATCGCACCTCGTGCTTATTGATCCCCTGAAAAACATTGCTTTAAAACGTCAACAATAATGTTGGTGAATTCATAGGTTTGATAAATCATATATTGTAGGACCACAAGATTTCCCAAGTGTATGATAATGCAACAGATGCAAACATCATATAAATGTAATTACGTTGCTCTAAGCTCATGACACTGAAGCTTGACGTGTATGAATACCAAATTAATGGCCTACATTGCCCGTGGTGATGTTCTAACCCGCAACATCCTATATTCGACATGGTATACGTTCGTTTGTCCAGTGATAGCTAATCACCCGAACGGGGTTGTCAAACCCAATAGATCTATTAATAACATTCGCGCTCACAATCCCGCAATTGACAGTTCATGATAATGGGCTCAGATATGGGTTATCGCTACTTAGGCAACACGTAATCATAACATGAAACTTAACCACTTGTGTCCAATTGTAAAGCATTGCATGTTTTTCACCCCAAAAACTTTGTAAAACAAAAGCATGTAAAACGTGGGGCTATGAACTCACCTTGAGTTCTGATAATCCAAATATCGCAGATAAAGCGTCACGTAAAAGATCGAATGCAACCTAAATTATCATAGGTCGTATAAGTACCGAGTACTTTAATTGATAACATTGAATATAATCCTATAGTTGTTACATCGTACTATCGTTCGGGCTATCATAATTAAAGAGGTCATGACATGACGTACGAGGAGTTAGGACACTTTAAATCGTAAATCCAACAACTCGTCGATACGCCATCCGAAGAGGCCTCATTATGAAACTCCCTAGTAATATAGTACTTTGATAACCACATAATATTCTATATAGCTCAATCACCAACTAATGGTTTTGGTAAAATTGTGTTTAATAAGTTAAAACGTTTATAATTACCGTTTTAGTAAAACTAGCATAACTTTTGCGTTTTAAGCCCGATTCTCGCGTTTCTTATGCCCATCTTTTCGTATTGTATTTTTATTCGCTATAGCTCCAATTTTTAACGGATTCATTTCGAGCACGGATCCGTAAATTGAAAGTTCTCTATATTTTTAAGAGGATTACAACAAATAACTTTATCTGTCATGAATAGTGTTTTACTGCTCAAAGGTTTATAAAATTATTTTTATAAACTTTTAATACCAAAAGCCCCCCGCGAAATCAAAAATTCTTCTTTCACACTTCTTCTTCTCTTCCGTTATAAAGCGAAAAATTTGCGATTCCTTATCATTTGGAATCCTAAAAAAGTGTTTTTAGATATAAAATATCAAACTTGTTTAGTTTGATATAAATTTTAATAAAAGTTTATTTTATAAACACCGTTTTAATTTACTATAACACGTTTTTAACGTAACTTTTTTCGTTTTTATCGTTTGACAATTTTCTTACCTTTTTCGTAATCGTCGTGAATTGTTTTTACTTATAAAAACATCAAATAAATAGGGTAATTAATTCGGATTTTGACAGAATGTAGGGTTGATATTCTCTTAAGTCCATATTTAATCTTTGTTTTCCGTACTCTTCCATTTGTAACCACCATAAGTCATATATTTCATATCCATAATATATCATCCCATACAATAGATGTCCCATTTTGTCAAAAATAGTCCTCATATATCCACGTTAATCAAGATTAAACAAATCCATAATAACACTTAAAAACCATAACTTTACTTAAGTGACCCAAATTTACTAGTTTTGTCCATAATCATTTTTATACATAAGTCAAGTGTGTACAAGTGTATTTCTTCTAACATAACTTTATTTTAGTGTTCAAGTAACATGATTAAAAGTCCATAATCAAAATTAATACGTCATTTGCCTTTCTCTTACTTGTAATTTATTATGTAACTTCAAAAACCCTATATAATACATAATTACATTTCATGCTTAACCAAAAGTGTAATCACTTATGTTTTCCATTTTAACAAGATGTCATTAACAACATAAGATATAAAAAGTGTAAACAATATGATAACAACAAGAAAAAACTCCCTTTTACAATGTTGAAAAAATTAAATGGTATTTCAATACATTAACACATTATATACAGAAAAACTCATAAAATGAAAGCATAGAGGATTAAAGTAGAACCTTATGATGATTGAAAGATGGTGACAATAAGTGATAAACCCTTGAATTAAGTCACAACAACCAAAGCTGCCAAAATGAAAACCGCTTGTTTACTTAATAAAAACCTATCTTTCCCTTTTTCCTTGAATATACTGTAAATGGTGATTCAATGGTTGGAAACACCTTAGAATGTCTTAGGATAGATGTGTATAGAAGTGTATAGGTTGTATAAAATTTAGTATGGGTTTGTGATAGAGGGGTGTTTGTGCCGTAGCTTCCAAGAGAGAAAAGGGAGAACAATATTTGTTTTTGGTTAAGTATTTTGTGCTATGTTCTCTTATCTTATGCAATGTATAAGTAATGAACAAGTATGACTAGTCAAGGGAACATAAAGAGAGTCTTAGGGATGGTCATGGTCATAGTCTTTGGTCAAAGAAACAAGTTATGGCTAGGTATTAATGAGTTATGTCTTATACAAGTGGTAAAGAGAATTTTTGGTGATATTTCTTGTACATGTAGCTACAAATCTGGCCATAGAGTGATATATATGGTATATTTATGAAATTTTTATGTATTGGGTATAAATGTGGGTATTTATTGAAGCGTAGAAAAGTTTTGGTGGTTCCGGGAGTGCCTAAACGCATTTTATCGCTAAACGAAATCACTTTACGTATCCGATAAAAATAGAATGAACAAAGTTAATAATTATTCTCAAAATAATTACTTAACCCTTGCTTGATGTAAACATTTAATTGTTTGGTGCCCGTTTACATTGAATGCTAATTTTTGGCGTACGCGATTTAACCTAACGCTTACGATTTAAAGCAAATGCGTACAATACAAAAGGTACATTGTGGATTTATCGATGTCGTCAATGACTTGAAAACACAGGGTGTTATAGACTTCCCCCGTTAAATGAGCCTTGTCCTCAAGGCTCACGATGCAGCACTTGACGACGGTGTGGTCTTGGTGAAGAGGTGTGGATATTTCTTCTTGAATTGATCTTCACGTTCCCACGTGAACTCAGGACCTCTTTTGGAGTTCCATCGAACTTTGACTAATGGGATCCGACTTTGCTTTAATCGTTTAACTTCACGGCCCACTATTTCTACCGGTTCTTTAACAAATCGGAGTTTGTCGTCAAGATGCAGTCCATCCAATGGAACGGCTAATGGTTCATCGGCATGACACTTTTTTAGGTTGGACACATGGAATGTATTATGAACTCTGCTCAGCTCTTCAGGAAGCTCGAGCTTGTAAGCAACCTCTCCAACCTTTTCTAATACCTTGAAAGGTCCAACATACCTAGGGTTTAACTTCCCCCGTTTGCCAATCGTCACGACCCTCTTTCCAAAGGCGAAAACTTTTAAGATAACTTTATCCCCGACTGGGGATTCCATTGGTTTACGCTTCAAGTCAGCGTAATCTTTCTGTCGATCACGAGCGCGTCTTACAGCCTTTGCCTTGATCTGGATGATTTCTCTCAGTGGTTCTTGAATTAGTTATGGACCGTGTTTTTGAGCTCTCTAACACTTCAGTCTATCAAAAGGTGAACGACCACTTTCTGTCCATAAAGTTGCTTTCGAATGGTGCAGACTTGATGCTGCGTTGATAGCTATTGTTTTTGACGAACTCGGACTACTAATGGCAAATGGTTTACCCCAACCTTTCAAGTCGAGCGCAAAGCACGCAAAATCATCTTGAGAGTATGAATGGTCCTCTCGCTTTTGCCCGTTTGTTTGTGGTGTACGCAGTATCATATCCAATATTTATACCAAAGCGTTCTGAGTGACCTCCAGGAATTTGTTGCGAATTCTGTGGTCGTTAATCAAATTGATAGAGGCTGGGATTCCATTCTCGCGACAAACTCGTTTTGGTACTTCTTGCAAGTTTTTCAGTTTGTCCAAAGGATCAGTCTCTCTCATTGGTGTGAAGATCGCTGACTTAGTGAGGTCGGTCTACGATTCAAACCCAAATTGTGTCATAGACTTGAGACGTTCTTTGGAAGCTTCGTAACAAAATCCATAGTGATGTTGTCCCATTCCATCTCGGGTATCTTGGGTGTACCTCAATCCTGAGTGGCTTTGATGTTCTGGCCTTGACTTTTAGCTCAGGTCAAACACTTAGCTACATAAGTGGCTATGTCGGCTTTCATGTTGGGCTCACAATTTAGCTTCTTTTTTTTTTTTTTTTTTTATTCATGTCTTGTACTTTTTGTCCAGAACCGGTTTGAATAGAGGTATTTTGATTTGTGGGATTCGCTGCATATCACAGTTCCGCAAATCGCCATAACGGCAAACCAGCTCCTTGCCCATTTAGGACAGGGTTCCATCGTTCGTGGTTCCAACTTTTGTTCTCTAATCGCTTCTAGTAAATTCTAGCGGTTTTCTTTATCAACATTCCCCCTATGTCTTCACTCTTTTTGTTATATGGTTTTCGCGCTTCGTATGAGCATTTCATGTTTGTTTGGGGTGGGGGAAAAAGAAGATCCAAGTAATAGTTCATGATTACAGGCTCGAATCTTATCGGTTGGTTCTCATTCTTTCCTGCTAAAGCATCAGCATTCGACATATTGCTTCTCCTCGGCGTGTGATACAATTATCCAATCGTAATCCACTTAGCAATTCTAACAATCGATTAGGTGTTTTGCCTCTGTTTCACTCCTTTTTGATCTAAAATGTGTTGCAAACTCTTGTGATCGGTGTTCACGTCACTTAGTCCCCATATAAATCTTGTCTATAGATCTTGAGAGCGAACCACCACTGCACCAAGTTCATAAGTCATGTGTCGTTCTAGTTTCTTTCATTGAATCTTTAAAGGCGTGATGATAAAGAAATCTCCTTTTTCTTTGCATCAAACAGCGCCCATAACACTTCTTTGTAGCGTCCGCAGTATGCGATGAAATCTTCGCTTCCGGCTGTATGCAAGGATTGTGAACTACTCAACTTTCGCCTTCATAAGATTTGAAAATCTGCTTCTTGGTTATCCACCCCATACCAACTGGATCTTCTTCTGGAGTGGCTGGTTCATTGGTTGGTGATCTTTGAAAACTCCTTCAATGAACCTCCGATAATACCAGCAAGACCTAAATTGATGTGAATCTCCTTTTGGTGACCTTAGGAGATGCCCAATCTTTATGGTTGCGACTTGGCCGGGATCCACGTGAAACCCTTACTATCAAAATTACGTAACCTAGGAACTGTACCTTAGGAATCCAAATTTCAATTTGGACAAACTTGGCATACAACTGCCTCCTTCTTAAAGCAATTCATAAGATTTAGTCTTTTAAGGTGATTCTTTATGTTCTTTCTTGTTCTTCGATTATATATCAGAATCTATAGTCAATCTAAAGAACAATCATGAATTCTATCCAGTTATTGGTTGGCATACCGATTCGTAAGGTCCATGAATACGGTTAGCGTGCGTTTGTCAAACCAAACGGCATACTTGAAACATTCGTAATGGCATAATTGAGTTCTGTTGCGCAAGTCTTCTTCTCGAACCCTCAATTGGTGATAACCTGACCTTAGGTCAATTTTTGAGTAGACACTCGACCTTTGGAGCTGATCAAACAAGTCATCAATTCTTGGGAGCGGATAACGGTTCTCCACCGTTAGTTTATTCAATTCCCGGTAATCAATGCACATCCAGAATGACCGTCTTTTCTTCTTGACAAACAACGCTCGGAGCTTCGTTAGGGCGTGGAGGAACTAGGTCCTTATAAAGCTTTGTCGGATCTAGCTCTTTCAGATTGCTCAGATAACTCTTTCATTTCGGATGGCGCCAATCGTTAGGTGCTCCGTGCTACAGTGCAGAACCACAGGTACCAAATCAATTTATAAAACTCACTTGTCGAAGTCGAGATGACTCGGCAAGTCTTCAGGATATACTTTAGGAAAGTCTTGAAACTATTAGATTCGATCCTCAAGTCGCTTCTTCTCTGACTTATCTTAACCTCTTTTGTTCAGTAACATTGTGACAGAAAGATAGAAACCCTTTTTCCCATGTACTTATGAATTTTAGTGCTTGAAATGATTTTATATGTGTCAACATTTCCCTGGGTTCTTCATCCACCGTGTATGTTTAAGGTTTTTATTTTTCCAAGGATATCGCGAAACAATCTTCTTGGCACTTTATATGACCGCTTGGTATTTCCGCCAAAATCAATCCATACCGATTATAGCGTCAATAAACTACCAGGTTCTAAAGGCATTATGTTATTTTGAATTGGGGGTTTAGACAAAAAAGTTTAATGTGCAAACCCTTAAGTATATGTGTTTAACTCCGTTTATCTGCCTGTCAGCTAGTTCGACATCATATTAGTGATCTAGGGTTTAGTGTGTGATTGTCAATTTGAGAGCTAAAGGCTGTCGTAGACATAAAACTTCGTTCGGCACCCGTATCAAACAAGATATAAGCATAGCGGTTGTTTAGAAGAAACGTACCCGCAACGACGTTGTCTGGATTTGCCCCCGCATTTCCAACCACATACACCTTCGCTGGAGCCCTGTCATTCCCAGCTTGATTACCACGGTTGCCCTTGTTGTTCTTCAGCCTTAAACACTCCTTCTTGAAGTGTCCCTGAACTCTGCACTCAAAACATGTAGGTTTCTGACCCGATCCGGTGCCCTTCTAGTTGTTAATGTTGTTGGCATTTCCTGTACCCCTACAGTCACGAGCGATGTGACCATATTTGTTGCATTTATAGCACTTTGGAGCACATGGACCGTCATGGTGGTAATGCTTTTTGACATAGGTGTTAGATCCCCCCTATTGTTCTTATCACGATCTATGCAGTTGTATCTGCCGGATTGTTCTGCCTCTTATTTTGTTGTTGTTGTTGATTCTGATTGTTTCGAGAAGTGTTTTCAAACTTCCTCTTGTTTTTAGCTTGTCTTTCCGCAATGGTACTGACTCTCTTGTCCATCAGTTTAGTGGCCATTTCAATAGCCTCTTGCATGGTCTTTGGCTTTGGAGCTACGATGTTTCCATGGATCATGTCAGGCAATCCACTGACATACCTTTTTCAATTTGTCTGAGCTCCCAAGGAACATCCCTATCACACAGTCGTAGTAGTTCTTGTAATGTGGTGTATACTTGACCAAATCAGTACCTTCACTTTCAAGTTCCACAATTCTGTCTCAAGCTCTTCATTTCGTTTCTGTGGTACAATACTTTGTCAGTCATCTTCTTCTTCCGATCGACCCAAGTCGTTGAATATGCAACATCATGTGTAACAGTCATAACATGGAATTCCACCATGTTAGAGCAATGCTTAAATGGTGTACAAGTAGAAAATTTGATCTGGTTTTCATTCCGAGTAGTTTGCTCTTTTCGGAAGACAGTATCCATTCTTTCAAAACCATTAGTTTTACTTAACCTACTCCCTCTGTGCCTTGAAATACCAATAGGTTTGCTCTTCATAAATTCCTGGTAAAGTGCACTCTCGAGAAACGCATGTTTCCGTTCTGATCCCCTAACACAGTTCTCGTAAGAATGGCATATAGTGCCATTCTGGTTGCGTAACGTGTGCCAATAGCGGCAGTGACCACTTGGTCAATCATTAACTTGGAGTTGGGCCATTAGTGAGTAGAGGTTGTGGCTGCTGTGGGGCTGTGTTGTTGTGGCCTGGTGTTGTCCTTCGTGGCTCTTTTTGGTTCCATTTCTTCAATCACTTAGTAATACAATACCGTTTAGATTCTTTAATCATAACCATGACATGTATTATCCATGTATATAAAGTGAGATCACATCACACAGTGAATGTTCAATTAAAATTGTAATTAAACATCGATATAACCAAATCGACCTTCATTCTTTTTATCACAAATTCGATTTATAAAATGACATAATACTACCATTAATATTTAACTGGAAAACTACATGATTGGTTCGGATACAAAAATGATAATAATGTTTAGGTTACAACAGTATAAGATTAACAACCCTTAAATGCCTTAATAGTGGGTTAAACGTAATACTTAGTAGGCTATATACAAAATGACTACGCACATAACAAAGTCTAATCTAAGAACTTGCTACCAGCCTCCTCTGGCTAGCTCCGGTCTGTTGCTCAGGTACCCTAGCGTGTCCCTGCTGTCCCTGTAATGATTGTAACCTGTCCTGTAATGCCATCACCTGTCTGTAGGCTGTCACTTGCCTGTGTGTGGTGGACCAGTCCCTGAGTGGAATCATCTCTCTTTGTCAGTGTCTGCATAACAGTCAAGCTGGTGTGTATAATATGCCGCTGTCGATGTGGATCAGCAGCCATCAACTCTCTCATCTCTTTAACGCCTCGGGTAGTCTCTAGCAAATCTGAAATACTCTCTGTCTCCTACGGTCAAATGATGTAGATTCTCTGATCTCTGACCATCTGTGCTATGAACTGTAGGTGCATAGTGAAATAACCTCTCTATGAGCAAGTTTCGCTCGCATCTATCGCCCTTCCCAAGCCTCTTAGACATCCCAACCTCGGCTCGATGAGATGACGTGTATGTGGCATAAGTAACGTATATCTCTAAACAAATATTGACCTGACCGGCCAATAGCTTGTCTCGTCCCTACCTCTACATATACCTCGTGTAGATCTACATATGTATCTCGCACTAACCATCGACTCAAACTCTCTCCACGGTGTGCACCCAATCTGTATCTGTACTGACTGGAGCTCCTGTTGTTAGGTCTCAACTTTCACATCCCTTGAATCTGTGATTCCTATATCCAACTTACTCTCTCTGGGTCAAGCCTGATCTCCCTGTCCATGTAGCAACAAATCCGTAATTCATTATGCCCTAAGACATCCAGCTGGTTTTCTTACTCTAGCCCTGCAACAGCGGCCGGGAGCTCTCTCCTACTAGTACCTGGGACCAGAGCGATACCTAACCCATCCGATAGGTGGTAGGTTAACCTCAGGTCTGTCCTCTTATGTCTTGTCAGTGGGTTGAGAACAGTGGTGGAATGATGTCGGAGTGATGTAGGCAAGTGTGTGGTTGCATCTGGTCTGGTGGGGGAAGGAGGAGTATGAAAGTTTCAATGGTGTAATGGTAGAGAATGAGAAGAGTAGGTTGACTAGCCTGCTCAGGACTTATCGAATCGGGCAGATCGAACTAGGCACCAATGATCGAATGGACTAGGATGGTGGTGCTGTCAATACAAGGTGAGGGTGGTGATAGTGGGAAATGGAATTCTGGGGTAGTAATGAAGACCATGGAGCATAGTGGTGATGCTTGGTGGGGAAAGTATATAGCAAGCAATCTGGCAACCTCAGAATCAGACCATGCTGGTATAGGTAATGGCTCTGGAATAGTAATCCTAGCTATCATATTGATATGCAGGGTGAGGTGGTGGTGTGGCCGCAGACTCATCAGTCTCAAACGGCTCGGTCTCCTCTGCAGATGGGGCAGTAGCTAGTAAAGCAACAACTACAGGGTAGGCAGGAGCTGGGTGCTCCTCCTCCTTCTCCTCGTCAACCTCAACATCCATCTCGTCATCCTCATCCTCCTCATCGGCCTCGATGTCCATATCATCGTCCTCATCCTCCTCGATGTCCATTCATACTTTTCTCTGTCATCTCCTCCCTCAGCAGGATAGTCGATAGGATCCTCCTCAGGGTCTCACCTCGTCATCCTCCTCCGGGTTTGCTCAGGATCTGACTTCCGCGAACATAAATCAGGTGACTGTGCAATAGGTGAGGCATCCTCAGCATATGGTTGGTCCTTAGCAATGATCTCGTCATCGGCATGCTCTGCACCTAGGAAGCATTAATCTGCCTTAGGTGGTGCATGCTCTGGCTCCTCCGGGCCAGGCACAAAATCTGGAGAGGGTAGGGCCTGAAGTGCGGTCTCCACGTATGGGTCTCGGTCATTGTTGGGGAGCTCAAGGAACTCGTGATCATCAGCTTCGGTGATCCTCATTGTCCTGATAAGTCTTCATATGGACTGGACACTGCTGTTGTATGTGATCCCGTGATTCATCTGAATTGACTTGGATGTATTTTGGAAAATCAAAGATGCTTATATTAGTATATAAATTTAAAGACTCTTATACGTAATATACATTTATAATCATAAACATGTGTATATTCAATTATGAAATGATCTAGTCCAACAACTAATGTAACAAGTAGTGTATGATTGAATGTATATGCCACATATGTATTCCGGTTTAAATCCCTTGTTATAATAATAACTCTTGAACGTTTATAGTCCAGCAAACCAAAAACATTGTGACCTGGTTCTCTATAACCTTGGCTCTTGATAACTATTTGTATACTCCCCCAAAATTGGGGTGCAGCGAAATAAGGGTCTGGGGGTTGTTACTTCTCAAATCAGTAACCATCATGATATCATTTAGAACGACCAAAAAGTCGTTTGAAAACAATACATTAGAGTTTAAACACAAAGTAATTGTTACATGCCTTGAAGCTTAACTTGTTTTCACTTGACAAATATATAAGATTTTTAAGCCCTTAACAGATAAAAAAATGATATGCGAAATTAAAATCTTTATGCAAGAATCCAAATCAAAACACCATGTATCATCGCACCTCGTGCTTATGATCCCCTGAAAAAACATTGTTTTAAAAATGTCAATACTATATCGTTGGTGATTTCTTAGGTTGGATTCAGCATATATTGTTGGACTACAAGATTTCCCAAGTGTTTGATAATGCAACAGATGCAAACATCATATAAATGAATTACGTTGCTCTAAGCTCATGTCACTGAAGTTGACGTGTTTGAATACCAAATTTATTGGCCTACATTGTCCCTTTGATGATGTTCTAACAACGCAACATCCTATTTTCGACATGGTATACGTCGTTTGTCTGAGTGATAGCTATCACCGAACGGGGTTGTCAACCCAATAGTTTTTTAATAAACATCTACGCGCTCACAATCCCGCAATTAACAGTTCTTGATAAGGCTCAGATTGGGTTATCGATACTTAGGCAACACGTATTCATACATGATGAAACTTTAACCACTTGTGGTCCAGTTTGTAAAGCATTGCATGTTTTTCACCCCAAAAAACTTTGTAGAAACAAAAGAATTGTGTTAAACGTGGGGCTTAACGAAAGCTTGTAAACGAGCATGTATTCCCCTCGCGAGTTTATAAAACATTGAAAAGATTGAAATGCGAGACTATGAACTCACCTTGAGTGAATGGAAATCAACAAGTATTCACAATAGAAAATGCGTCACGAAGGAATCCGAAGGCAACCTAATCCAATATAGGTCGTATAAGTACTAAACACTTTGATTATTTATAGGTCGTATAGCTCATCATACTATCGTTCGGGCTATCATAATTAAGAGGTCATGTAGTGAACGTATGAGGAGCTAGGACACTTTAAATCGTAAATCCAACAACTCGTCGATACGCCACCCCGAAGAGGCCTCATTATGAAACTCCCTAGTAATATAGTACTTTGATTAATACCACATATAGGTCTATATAGTTCAATCACCATCTAATTGTTTTGGTAAAATTGTGTTTAATAAGTAAAAACGTTTATAATTACCGTTTTAGTAAAACTGGCGTAACTTTCTCGTTTCTAATCCGTTTCTTGCGTTTCTTATGCCCATCTTTTCGTATTAAGACGGGTTATCGATATTTGACATTTTTATAATTTTGGTCCCCTGATGAACAGTAACTTTTACTGTTCACACCAGACATGAGTTTTATTTAAATCGTATTTGTTGTCGTAAAACCCGTAAATGTCGTATTTTATTCGTTATAGCTCCGTTTTTAACGATTCTTTCGAGCACGATCTCGTAATTGAAAGTTCTATAATTTTATGAGGTTTACAAAAATATAACTTTCTGTCATGAATAGTGTTTTTACTGTTCATAGTTTATAAAATTATTTTTATAAACTTTTAATTACCGAAAACCCGCGAAATTCATAACTTCTTCGTTATAAATCGAAAAATTGCGATTCTTATCATTTTGGAATCCTAAAAATGTGTTTTAGTTAATAAAAATATCAAACTTGCTGTTTGATATAAATTTTATAAAAGTTATTTTATAAAATCCGTTTAATTAGCGTATAACTCGTTTTTAACGTAACTTTTTCGTTATTAATCCGTTTGACAAGTTTCTTACCTTTTCGGAATCGTCGTGAATTGTTTTATCTTATAAAAACATAAAATAAATAGGTAATAATTCGGATTTTGGACAGAATGTTGTGGTGATTCTCTTAAGTCCATTTTTAATCTTTGTTTTCATACTCTTCCATTTTGTAACCCATCATATGTCTTATATTTCATATACGTTATATATCATCCATACATTAGAGTCCATTTGTCCATAATAGTCCTCATATGTCCAAGTTATCAAGATTAACAAATCCATAATAACACTTAAAAACCATAACTTTACTTAAGTGACCCTAATTTACTAGTTTTGTCCATAATCATTTTTATACATAAGTCAAGTGTGTACAAGTGTATTTCTTCTAACATAACTTTATTTTAGTGTTCAAGTAACATGATTAAAAGTCCATAATCAATATTAATACGTCATTTGCCTTTCTCTTACTTGTAATTTATTATGTAACTTCAAAAACCCTAATTAATACATAATTACTTTTATGCTTTACCAAGAGTGTAAATCACTTATGTTTACATTTTAACATGATGTCATTAACATCATAAGATATATAAAAGTGTACAATATGATAACAACAAGTAAAAACTCCATTTTACATGTTTAAAAACTTTAAATGGTGATTTCACTACATAACACATTATATACATAAAAACTCATAAAATGAAAGCATAGAGGTTTAAAGTAGACCTTATGATGAATGATGATGGTGACAAATAAGTGATAAACCCTTGTTTAGTCACAAAACCAAAGCTTGCACAATGAAAACCCTTGTTTTCTTAATAAAAACCCTAGCTTTCCTTTTCTTGATTATTACTTGTAAATGGTGATTCAATGGTTGGAAACACCTTAGAATGTCTTAGGATAGATGTGTATAGAAGTGTATAGGTTGTATAAAATTTAGTATGGGTTTGTTATAGAGGGGTGTTTGTGCCGTAGCTTCCAATAGAGAAAAGGGAGAACAATATTTGTTTTTGGTTAAGTATTTTGTGCTATGTTCTCTTATCTTATGCAATGTATAAGTAATGATGGATGTGTATAGGAGTGTATGGGTTGTAGAAAATTTTGTATGGATTGTGTGTGGTGGATGGTTTGAGCCGTGGCTTATTATGAGCAAAAGGGAGTATTTGTTTGATTTTTGCTAAGTGTTTTTGCTTGTATGAGTTACTTGCATGCATACTAGTATTATATAAGTGTTTAACTAGTCAAAAGATGCAATAGGAGTCCAAGGAACATGTCCATGGTCTTAAGGATCTTGCTTTGGTCAAGGAAACATTCTTAGCTAGGTATTAATGAGTCAAGGATGTACAAATGCTAGTTGGTGATCTTTATGAGCTATATGCCCCTTTTAACATCTATATTGGACGAAATATATGAGGGGGAGGGAGTACATTATGTATTTTTTGATAATTACTAAATCTCTTGTATAATTTATATGTTGCAAGATGTAGTTTTTAGTCATAAAGGTATAACTTCAAATGCATAAGTCTTGCTTTATTTTTCTTATGTACCTAGGTGTAAAGTAATATTAATTTGGGTAAAGTTTAATAAAACTTTAGGCATTTGTTCCAATCGTGGGTATTTGTTGAAGTGTAGATAAATTAACATGCTTCCGGTTATGCTTAAACGTACATTTATTGTGAAACGTATTTAACTTACGTAACCAATAAAATAAATGAACAATGACCATAATTATTATCAAAATAATTATTTAACACATGATTGATGTAAATGTTTGATTGTTTGATGCCCGTTTATATTGAACGCTAATTTTTAGCTTACGCGATTTTACTTAATACATGAAATTACAAGCAAATGCGTATGATACTAAAAATGAATAGTAGATTTATTGACGTCGTCAATGACTTGAAAACACAGTGTGTTATAGTCAGCATCCAGGATACTAATAAGCTCTAGATACCAACTGACGCAGAACGAAAGCGTACTATAAACCCTAACTAGGGTTCAAGACGAATCACATAGGGATAAAAGACCGAAGTCTTGATTTTATTGATAATTGAATATTGAATGCCTAAACAATAAACCCAAGCCCTATATTTAGTGGTCAAAAAGCCAAACAAACGACCCCCTTGTTTATTTTATTTTATTTATTGAAAATCAAATAATTGGTAAATCTTATATACATACATAAATCCTTATCTTACTCATTCTATAAACTCACACATACAAACACAAAAGAAAAGAAAATCGACCCCTCTCCCCTCTCCCTTCCCTGCTTCGTCGAACACCACCATAGCCATCATCAACTACCATAAAATTTTACCAAATAACTTATAATCTACTCCAATTTATCCTTATATAAACCCCTAATTTTCTTTTCTCATAAAAATCAACATGCACTTATTTTTCTTAAATCTTGATTTTTGAAGGTTCTATTGATTTTGTTTATGAAATAGGCTTCTAGGGTTTGATTATAGTTGTTATTGCAAGACTTGATTTAAAGAAAAATTAGAGTTTTGTTTTAATATTGTTTGGATATCGGATAAACAAAGAAAAGAAGGAAGAATTTTTGGTAGATCTTTTCTTGGTTTCTATTGTGTTTGTAAGTCTTTCATTAACCCCTTTTTCATTGATTAAGTTCTATATTAATGCATGTACTTGATTTTCATATTTTGTGTACATGCATTGTCTTGATTGGTGTTGATTTTGATTATATTGTGATCATGAAGTTTTGATGTGTGGGATATGTTTATGAGACATGTTATGGCGTTGCTTAGGGCTAGAGGTTACAAAAATTGATGAATTAGGGAGTTTTAAAGTTGATTGTGGGGGCGGATTTAGATCAGTAGCAAAACGAGGTTATTTTGAATAATTTTTGGCTTGGAGCCTACTGTTAAATTGCATGGGTGGATTGATATAGTTATAAGATACGTGTGGCTAATTGGATGGTTTATCAACTCCTCTAGATGAGCGAGGTATGGCCAAAATACTAAAACTAATCAATATCCGAGTCTCAGCCTTCTTAGGGTGAAAAGTCCAAACATTTGTACTATAATATATAAATATGCATAACTGTAGGTGATAGGTAAATATTAAACTAAAACGTGAGCGGTGGATTATTGCACTTAACAAAGAAACTTTTAACACACAAAAAAAATTAAATTTTAAAAATCCAAAAGGATAAACGGTTTAGGAAATACGCCAAAATTGGTGTTTGGTAGAAAAACTCGGGACTGCTGAAGGACAGCAAGTACAATAAATGGGTTATTTGCAGCAAACTTTTGGCCTAAGAAGGTCTGAATTATTTTTTAGGATTATAGAAATAAGTTCAAGGTACATGTGTCAAATTGGATAGGGCGATATCTCCTCCGGATGAGTGAGATATGGCCATTTTACGAAAACTAGACAATTCTGGAACATCGTTTGGAAAACAAGTTAAAATCCAGGTTAATTCTCTTAAATGTGGGAAAGGAAAATTGATTCCAGTACTATACTAATATACCTAACTTCTACAAAAGGATTCACTTCAATAGCTATCACGGTTTAGGATTTATGGCCGTTTCCGTAAGTGGGTTTTAGTTTTGAAAAATTTCTGGTTGGGTAGTTAGGTACAAAATTGTCATTTCCTATTGATTGAAAACTAATTTGATGATGAGGCCAAACATTCTGGAAACTTGACTCATAGGTCTTTCCAGAGGGAATGCCTCGTATTCATTACCTTACGGATTAGGGAGATATGGATCCAATTAAGTCGGGTTAAATTAAGGACCTGGATTTTTACATCTTTTCATGAGTTATAAAAAGTATATAAACACGTTAGTGAAACAAGAGTTAATAAGCGAAACTTAGTAAGTGTTTAATTAGATATAAACTCAGGTTGTATACCAATTAAGCTATGAGAATACTTTGGGTAAGTCGTAATGCAATGTTGTGCATATCTTGAAGACATATCTCATGATCATGTGATTATTTTTATGTATTGACTTCTTTTATCATCAAAGACACGTGATGCCTTTTAGGTGGTTCTTAGGCGTACTTTTCTCTCATTCGAAGATTTATCTACTTTTGATCTCTTTGCTATTATGGTGAGTTCATAGCCCCACCTTTTCTCTTTTAATGGTTTTTATAACTATTTTCAGGGTGAGAATACATGCTCGTTTTACTAAGCCAACTTATTGATTTCTACTTAAGCGTTACATGACTATTTTTACTTAAGTCTTCTCTTTTGACGGTCTCTCGCCGCTTTGAGCTTCTCTTTTATCAACACCACTTTATCAGTCGTATCTTGAACCAACTCAGGTCCAATCAAACTAGTTTCCCCAATCTCAACCCATAAAATAGACGACCTACACTTCCTTCCATACAATGCTTCAAACGAAGCACACCGAATGCTTAATTGATAACTACCACCAAAGTCAATAACACATGCCCTCATTATATCCTCTAAAGTCTAAATCATACATTCACTTTGTCCATCCGCTTGAGGATGCTAAGTAGTACTCAAATCTAATCGCGTTACTAACACTTTCTGCAGCGTCTGCCAAAACCACGAAGTAAATCATCCATCTAAATCTGAGTTGATCGTCACCAAAATTCCATTCCTTGCTATTATCTCATCAATATAAATCCTTGCTAACTTCACATCTTGAAATCTCTTGTATAGCTAGAAAATGAGCTACTTGGTCAGTCTATCGAGCATCACCCAAATCACATCATACTCACTACTTTGATCTTGGAAATTCAGTGATAAAATTCATGGTGGTTCTATCTCGTTTTTACTCAAGTATCATAGGCTATTGCAGTAAGCCAAAAGTGCTAACATAGGTAACTATATATTTTCTACACGTGGCTACCAATACATGTCTAAGGTTATACTATGTCTTATCCGCTCCCGGTTGTACCAAGTACCTTGATGCATGAGCCTCATCCATTACTACCGTCCTCATCATTCCCTACTAATAGAACTCATATACGATCCATAAAATACAAACTCTCGTCTCCTTTTCTTTCCATCTGTTAATCTAAACCACGTAGTATTTCTGCGAGTATGTTCTCTTGTTTGAACGCCTCACTTTGTGTAACATCCGAGAATTTTCGAATTTAGAATGACGATGTCAATCTTTGACTTTTTAGGGTCTGGCTTGACTTATAAGAACGATCATCTAAATCACGTTTTCACGACTCGGACTCTAAAGCAATTTGATGTGGAATGACATTCCTGACAACTTTTTAGTTTTGCCCGAGACCTGGAAACGAGCCGAAAAGGGCTAAAACAGCACCGCAAACATTATTCGAACAATATACAACGCGGACACACAAAAACAATTAAATTTGTTTTTAATTATCAGTATTTATTTAATAAAAATATTAAATAAATTATTCATCATTTTTAATTAAAAGCGTTTTTGAAAACGCGACTATTCGAGTTGAAATCCGTTTTATTTCGGACGGAGCGAAACCGGTTCATAAATTGAATAACAGATATTTTGTTTAATGTTATAAAATATTTCTGAAATATTATCAAATAAATACTCATTTTTATCGGAAAAATGATTAGAAAAATAATGGCGCAAGTTTCGAGATTTGAATCGTTCGTTAAGTCGCTCAAATGAGTCCCGAACCACTTTTATCAAAAAGTATAATAAAAATGTTACACTTTTAACCCCCCAACTATTATAACTTTTCATTTTAAATATATATATATATAAACTTATACACTTATTTCATTTCCATCTTTTTTTTATAACAACACACACACACACAAACTTATAAAACTCTCTCTCCCTCAAGTATATCCGGCCACCGCCGGCCACCACCAAGCTGCCGCCGGCCGCCATCTCCGGTCGCCAGAATATTTTCCGGTGAGTTTTCCGACCAACACCAAAAATCCTCCCCATCAACGGATCTCTCCGATCCCTACACTCACTCTCCTTCACGCGCGCCACTGCCACCGAAACCACTACACCGACACCACCATCATCGTCATCATAGCACCATCTATCACCATCATCATCATCACCCACCACGCACCACCACCACGACATACATCAAGGGTGCGTCCAGTTTGACAGAATCACCACACCGGGTGTGTTGGGTCGTGGTATACAACTAAGGTGCGTTTGGCCTGTTTTCATAGATTAGGGTGCGTGTGGTTTTAATACCACCACTACGAGGGTGTGTTGGGTTCGGGTCAGCCACCACCCTAAGTGGGTCTTTGGGTGTGGGTCAGCCCACCCTACAGTGGTGTCGTTTTTGGATATAACATTATGGGTGCGATGGTTGCGGGTTCAAAAACAAGGGGAGCGTTTGTTTTAGTTATAACAGCAGTTAGGGAGTGCGTTTGGGCTGTTGAGAGGTTAAGGGTGCGTTGGTTTTTGCGTTTCTCAATCGCAAGTTGGTGCGTCGGGGTATTCATGGTTTTCGCACCAGCAGGTGTGTTTCGTGTTGGTGGTACGCACCAAGGGTGGCGTCGAGTTAGAGGGTTTACCAGCCGCGGTGGCTGTGCATGTTTCGGTGGTAAAACAACACCAACCACAGAAGGGGGGGGGGGGGGGGGTGTTTGTTGTTCGGGAAATTTCATTATAAAAGATTCGAGGGTCCGTTTAGGTTCCGGTGGTCAGCCACACCACTGGTAGGGTTTATGTGGCTGGTTAGAACAGCACGGGGTGTTTGTTTTTTCTGTGGATAACACCACCCTAGGTGCGTTGGGTTTCGGACAGCAAGGGTCCGTTGGGTTTTGGGAGCTGTCGAAACAGCCGGGTTGGGTGCTCGGGTTTAGCTGTTCCACAAGCCAAGGGTGCTTTTGGTTCACCAGTGGCACCACAAACGGGGCGTTTGGCTTTCTACCCACCCAAGGGCTAGCGTTTGGCTGGTTTCCAACCAGCATAGGGGAGCGTTCCACCAGAGAGGGTGCGTTTGGTATTAACACAGCCCACAAGGGGGCTGTTTGGTTTAAGGGATAACACCACGTAAGGGTGTTGGTTTTGTGCAGAATTACACCAAGGGTGCTTTGGATCTGCAATGCGATAGGTGCGATTTGGGTTAAGCGGCAATCACAAAGGGTTTGTTTAGTTTATATAACAAATCAACAAATAAATATATATATAACATAAGGTTTAATAAACATGAAATCGTATATATATATATTGGTGGTTTAAAATGGTTAAATAAATGTAATAATTAATTATTATGCTTTGCGGTGATATAAATAAATATGTATATATGATTAAAACACGTGTGGGGTTTGTCATATTGATTTCATAATTAAGTGGGAAAGTACGTTTTAAACTTTATAAAATTTTTTAAATGTGGAAAACAGTAACAAAAACCGATATGGTTTTATAAAAAAAATTGTTTGGAAGAAAAGCAAAAAAAAATTGTCCCATGGCGAAATTTATAAAGATTTTTAACTTAGGTAATGTTTTTTACTAGAGTTTATAATATTTCAGAAAACCGATAAAAAGGACAAATTGTGATGAATAAATAGGTAATTTATGGCAGTAAACCAGATAAACGAACAAAAACTATACTTTTACAATGAACGAACTATTTTTTAGACACTACCCGTCGAAGAAACGAAAGATAAATTTAAAAAATTAATGTTATAATTTATAAATGGTTATAAACTTTACAAACATGTTTGATGATTCATAACATATAGACGTGGGTAAACACTTATATTCAAAGTCTTATTTTATTAGGGTCAAACTAACTGTTTAAATTATTTACCCACACTTTATGATATAATCCCTGCAAGGTTTAATACTATTTCCATTAAAAACATTTTATTGCTGTCTTTGTTATATAAATCACAACAAGGTTGAATTATATAAGGTTTATTTTTCAATATGTAATATATAAAGAATATATATTGACACACCTTAACATATAATTTAAATCAATTTATTTAACCACCACCAAACCATAATAACATTAAAGACAGAATCTTTATTCGAATCAACGTAGACGAGTTTGAGGTACTGATCCATCAGGAAACCCAAATTCATTATCCTAGGCTAGAGGGACTTAGCCGGTAAAGTAGCTCTGCTCTGAGCTGCTTCGTGCTCTAGCTTGCTCTCATACTACTGACATCTCTGCTCTCTCTCTAACTCATCACTCTTGCTTAGCTTCTGACTTCTGCTTTCTGCTATCTCTACTCACTGCTGCTTCTCTAGTCTCTCTCTCTCTAGTAACTTAGCTTGCTTACCTGCTACTTAAAGGCGTTGCTCTCTTATCAACTGCCTTAAGCTGCAACTCTAGCGTGCCTCTCTTCTCTAGCTAGCAAGCTAGTAGTACCTGCTAGCTCTGACGTCTTGTAGACTTAACTGACTCCGCTCTTCAGACTGCTCTACTCTCTGATGCGCTCTCTTTAGCTTATGCTGGGATGTGCTGCTGCTCTGACCTTCTGCTCACTCACAATAGCTTATAGCTCTCTCTATCACTTAGCTCTCTGCCTTGCACTCTACTGACTTCTAACTCTGCTAGCTCTTTCAGCTTTTGAGCTCTCTGATAGCTTTAGCTGCAGCGACCTCTTGATCGAGCCGCTTCGTCTTCCGTTCGTATTATGCATATTAGATGCCTATCTGTCAATCGTTCTTCAACATCAAGGTGAGTTCATAGCCCCACGTTTTACATGTTTTACATATATTTTGGGGTGAGAACATGCTTGTTACAAATTCGATTACGTGTTTGCTTTAAACACGTTAACGTGCACATTATCACTTGTCTGCAAACATGTATACAAATTCTTTTACCACACGATTGTTTACAATTGTTTACATACTCATTTACCTAGCTCGCTATGGATATATTATTTGAACTTCATTTTTGGTCACAAGAATATATGCACTTTACTTTTGAAAGGATTACGATTAGCTATAAGCGATTGAACTGATGACAAACCCGGTACTCTTTGCCCGGTGTTTCTTGACTTGGGAGGGACAACCGGAAACGGGAGTAACATAACTTACTTTACTGCCCGGTGTTTCTTGGAGGGTACACCGAAACGGAGAACGTATTTTCAACTAACTGCCAGCGTGTGGTTTCTTGAGAGGGGACACGGAAAACGGGAGAACAGTATTAATCACTGCCCCAATTTGGTACATACAAGATCTATGTCACAGACATAGACAGACAGCGTCAAAGCACTGTAAATCACTTGGAGGGTGATCGACAATGTTATTAAAATAATTCTATTCGGGTGTTGGAACCCAGTTCGGGGTGATTAGCGATCGCCGGTAACAGAACATTATAGCGTGAAGTCCAAGCGTATGAATCAAATAGATCTAATTCGGATTGAACAACCCCCGTTCGGGTGATTTACTAACACTCACTACTGGAACGACGTTATAACATGTCGGAATCACGTTGGGACTACAGACCCCCAACAAATACAAAAGAATTCTTCTTACATGAATTATTAGCTCAGTTTCAAGAGCTTAGAGTAAATCGTAAACATTGTTATTATACTCACATGATATTTACTTGCCTTGGAATTAAAATGGCAATACATACTTGAAACATTTTCGTGAATTAAATTTGGTCAAGCATTCATTATAAAATCTATGGGATTAAGATTGTACTTTTGGTGACATAAATGTGTCCGTGGCATTCCTTTATAAATCTTTGGATTTTTAAAACATGGTAATTGTGAAGAATACAGTGGGATAACATTCATAATTAAACCCTAATAAACTAACCTATGAACTCACCAACTTTAATGTTGACACTTTTAAGCATGTTTTTCTCAGGTAAATTATATGCTCGGATTTCTTGAAGTGCATTGGAGTCTTTACATTCAAAACTTTTCCTTGTGATGCAATTATGGGACATTTGTAATATCAAATTCAGATTTTGATTAAATCAACGAGATTACTTTTCAAACGACACATTTAGAGGTCGTTCTCTTGTATCTAGCGGTGGATTATGAAAGTACACCCAAGAGGTATTCCGCTGCGTTGTTGTATTTATGGGTGTTTACAACGTTGATCATGTTTATAAACAAACATAAATTGGTTGAAGCGTAATAATTTTTCCGGTTCCGGTAATAGCTAATTATCCATATATCGCGAAATTTAAACGTAATCACGTATCGATAAAGAATACCTCGTGCAATGTTATAATTTAATCTCCAATAATAATTACTTAACCTTTGCTTACGTAAACAATAAATTACTATGAATGCCCGTTTACGTTAACTGATCATATTAGCTACGCGATTAACTTAACGATTTTCGATTAAAAAACAAATCTACAAAACTAAATATTAAAAAATAGTGAATTTATCAATGTCATACAATGACCTAAAACACGGGGTGTTATAGTCTTCCCCTGTTAAATGAGCCTTGTCCTCAAGGCTTACGATGCGGTACTTGTCGACGGTGCGGTCTTCGTGAAAAGATGCGGTATTTTCTTCTTGAAATATGATCTTCACGTTACCCAACGTTAACTCAGTAACCTCTCTTAGAGTCCATCTTACTTTGAAAATTGGAACATGGCTAGCCTCAACTGTTTGACTTTTTGATCCAGATCTCGACCATTCCTCGACAAACTATAAAGCTTGTCACAACGTGTAGTCATCCCAGGCACAGTTAGGGATCATCGTGAAATAAAAACACCTCTTCAAATTGGATACATAAAAAGGTTGTGAAACCTGATCAGTCTCTTCGAAGCTCAAGCTTATATGCAACGCTCCAACTTTTTCTATCACCATTGAAAGGTTCCAAATATCTGGGGTTTAAACTTCCCCGTTTTGGCCAAAATGTACGACCCCTTCCACGGCGAAACCTTCAACATAACTTTAATTCCCCAACTTAGAAAATCCATTGCTTATGCCCTGTCTTATCGGCAATAACTATTTTGTTGATCGCTGAGGCGGTTTGTATTCTCTGCCTTATCTGAATAATCTTCCGATCCATCTCTCGAACTAAATCTGGAACCTTTAAGTTACACTTGCCCAACCTCGTCCCAAACAAACAGAGGAATGACACTTTTCGACCGTAAAGCGCTCAAAAGTGCAAGCCTTTATGCTAGTGTGATAAACGTGTATGTTGTACTAAAAAATCAACTAAGGACAAATGGTCGACCCAACTCTTTCCAAAGTCGATCACGAAGCAAACACTTAACATAGTCCCGAGAGTTGATGGTCCCTCTTCGCTTTTTCCTTCCAGTCTCTGGAATGGAATGGCCGTGATCAAGTCCCAATGCAAGTACCCAAAGCCGTTCTGGAGTGACGTTCAGAAATTTATGCGAACCTAGATCATGATCGTAAATGATTGAGGAGAATTTGATGAATATGGGGAGAGCGGACAGATGCCCCTGGGATTCCATGTCTTTACCACTATTCACTTTAGTACATTTTTCAAAGTTTTATCCATAAGATCAGTCTCTCACTAGGTGTGAAAATTACAGACTTAGTGAGATGGTCAACAATCAACCAAATGGTGTCCGTAGCCTTGCGACGTCTTAGGAAGCCTTGTGACAAAATCCATAGTGATGTTGTACCAACATCCATTCAAGGTATCTAGGTTTTACTAACAATACCTGATGGCCTTTGTTGTTTCGGGATACCTTGACTTTAGCACAGGCCAAACACTTGCTAAACATAGTGAGATGTTTGCCCTTATAATGGCCACCAATATAGCTGAGCTCTTCATATCTTGGTACATATATTTTGACTTGTTGGACTCGGTGTCATAATCACATTCCTTAAGCCCACCATTAACATGGTAACCAAACTCCTACCATTGAAGCATTAGAGTTCCATCCGCTCGGTGGTTCTAACATTTCTGTTCTGAATTTATCTCTGGATCTTTAAAGAATTTCAACCAACATACCTCCAACATCTTCATTCTTGAGGTTCTCTGGCTTCCCCCGGACTTCAGTCTGAGCATTCAGAATTTGTTTAGGAAGATCCAAGCCAATAGTCATGACTAGGGCTCGAACCCTTAATGGGTATGACGACCTCCTCAGCTTAAGCATCAAGCAGCAACAACGATTGCCTTTCCCGAGTGATAAAACGAATCCACAATCGTAATCACAGACACACACCAACCAACGACGTTGCCTCCGTTCAACTCTTATATGATTAAGAATGTGTTGTAGCCTCGTTAAGATCAGTTAACACCGTGCACTTGGTCCATACAATAGTGTGCCATCTAAATTTTAAGAGCGAACACTAATGCTCCAAGTTCCAAATCATGAGTACTATATGTTATTCTCGATGAAACTTCAGTTGCGTGATGCGATAAGAAATAACCTTTTCTCTTTGCATTAACACATCGCCTAAACCCTTATTTGAAGCATAGCAGTAATGCATAAAAATCTTCGCTTCCTTTAGTGTAAGTCCAGTGATAGGTGCACTGCACAACTTCTACTTCTGCTTCAAACAGTTTAAATAAGCTCTTCTTGTTTATCACCCAAAACATATACAAACTTGACCTTCTTTGAGTAAGCTTGGTCATGGTTTGCGATCTCCGAAACCCTTCAATGAATCTCAGGTAATACCTAGCAAGAACCAAAAAATTGGCGAATTAAATGTTGGTGACGGTTAGGAGATGCCCAGTCTTTAAGGCTTTGATCTTGGCTGGGATCCGCCACCACATGGATGCCCTAAAGATCAATCACTGACCTAGGAACTGTACTTTAGGAATCTAAAATACCACACTTGGAAAAACTTGACAAACAACACCTCTTCCCTTTAAGCACTTCTAAGTATTTAGCTTAAGTGCTCTTTAATGTTCTTGCTTATTCTATGAATATACCAGAATATCATCAATACAGACAATCACGAAGTTATCCAGATATGTTTGCACACCCGATTCAAAAGGTCTTATGATTACAGCAGGTGCGTCATCGATGCAAACTAAATGTGCATAACTTCTTGAAATTCCATAGTGGCCGTTACGAGTTCCGAAAGCATTTTTTGGAATGTCTTCTTCTCGAGACCTTGTTGGTGTTAACCTGACCTTCTAAGAACGATCTTTGAGTAAAAAACACTCGACCCCTTGAAGCTCAATCATATAGATCATCAATTCTTGGAAGTGGATTAACTGTTCTTCACTGATAGTTTATTCAATTCCCCTTAATCAATGCCACATCCGGAATATCCGTCTTTTCTCTTGACAAACAAGACCAGAGCTCCCAAGTGAGGAACTGGGTCCCTTATAAGCCTTTGTCAGAAACTCTTTGCATTTGCTCTGACAACTCTATCATTTCGGAAGGCGCCATCGATAAGGTGCCCGTGCTACACGTGCAACACCAGGTCCCAAATCCAATTTGAAACTCCCCTGTGAGCTGGAGGAATACCCGTGCAAGTCCTGTAGGAAATACATCGTTGAAAATTTCGGACAATGTGGTACAATCTCAAAGTCCTTCCTCCTCTGACTTGCTTCGCCTTTTTCATAGTAAACCATATGTTCAAACCCAATAATCCAATTCCCGTCTTCTATTCAACATCAAATAGAGTGATCCAAGGTAGATGATTGTGTTAATTTAGGACACTAAATGCAGTTGACACAAGAACTCCTATCGGCACCATTTAATCAAATAAAAAGAAGCAATAGCGGTTGTTGAGAAGGAAACGTACCCTTCACGACATTGGAATCTGTGTTGTCCCCGCATGCCCTACTACAACAGCCTATCGCTTGGAGCATTGGCATTCTCTAACCTGAATTACCCACGTTGTTGTTGTTGTCTCTTCAGCTTCGGCCAGTCCGTCTTGAGTGGTCATCGAATTCTCCACACACTCAAGCAAGTAGGGCCCCTTGACTTTGTCCCATTTCGTCTTTGGTTACAACCCGATTAACACTTTTTTTTGTTTTTTTTTTTTTTTTTTTATTTTTTTTTTTATTTTTTTGTTTTTTTTTTTTTTTATTTGAAAACTCCTATCGGCACCAGTATCAAATAAGATAGAAGCATAGCGGTTGTTGAGAAGGAACATACCCGTCACGACATTGGAATTTGGGTTTGTCCCCGCATGCCCTACCGCATACACCTTTACTAGAGCATTGGCATTTCTAACCTGATTACCACAGTTGTTGTTGTTGTTCTTCAGCTTCGGACAATCCGTCTTGAAGTGTCCCCGAACTCCACACTCGAAGCAAGTAGGCCCTTGACCTATCCCATTTCCTCTTTGGTTACTACCCAGATTAACACTTGCAAAACTTCTACAATTACACCCCAAGTGACTAAATTTGTTGCACTTGTAGCATTTTGGAGCACATGGACCGTTATGGTTGTAATTGCATTTGGGACATAGAGGTTTAGATCCTCCATACTGTTTCTTATCACCAGATCCCGCAATGTAGGCTCTGCTAGTATTCTGCCTTTTGTTATGCTGTGGATGGTTCTGGTTGTTCTTGGAAGTGTCATCAAACTTCTACTTGTTTTCAGCCTACCTTTCAGTGATAGTGTTGATTTTCTTATCCATCAGTTCAGATTCCATTTCAGTAGCCTTCTGCATGGTTTTCGGTTTCGATGCCAAAACACTTCCCTGAATCATGTCGGGCAACCCACCGACATACCTTTCTACTTTGTTCGATTATTCAGGAAACACTCTAACACACAGTAGTGCTAGTTCTTGGAATCGTTAATTGTACCCTGTCACATCGGTACCTTTCACTTTCAAATTTCATAACTCAACCTCGAGCTTTTTCATCTCGTTCCTTGGACAGTACTTGTCAGTCATTTTCTTTCTCAGATCTGTCCAAGTCATTGCATACGCAACATCCTAACCAATAATCCTAACGTGGGAGTTCCACCACGTCAAAGCACCTGCGAGAAGAGTACAAGTGGAAAACTTGATCTGATTATCCACAGAGCAGTTGCTTATGCGAAACACAGTCTCCATCCTTTCAAATAATTGAGTTAATTCAACAACTCCCTCGGTGCCTTTGAAATACAGATGTTGGCACTTCATAAAGTCTTGATAGGTGTACTCTCGAGCAACGCGTTCAGTCCTCCTGACACCCGTTCTTGAGGTATGGCTGTCATCGCCATTCCTAGTTGCATCACGTGCTGCCAGTGCAGCAATGACACCTTGATCAATCATTACCTAAAGTTGGGCATTGGTGACAGATGTGGTAGTAGTTGTTGTTTCTGGGGCTGGTCTAGCCCTCGTGGTTCTTTTCAGTGCCATTTTATTCAATCACAAAAAGTATAACACCTGTTAGATTTCATAAAATCTTAACCATGACATAACATATACACAATAAATAAAACAAGATCACATCCCATAGTGAAATATATAACTGAACTGAGTTTAACACTGGTATAGATAAATCGACATTCATTCACACAAATTCGATTACAACCAAAACATATTACATTCCTGACATAATACCACCATTCTATATATACATGGAAAACATACACGATTTCTTGATAAAAGAAATGAAAATTACAAATCCTACTACCGTGCTAGCTGGGTATAAAACCCATAATACTTAGCCGGCTAACAAAAGATAGCTACGAATACAACACAAACCTAGAGCCCTACTAGCTGAGAGTCACCCGTAATACTTAGTAGGCTATATACAAAACAACTAGTCATAACCTGATCTATGAACTACTACCCGCCTCCTCCGGTGCAACTGGCTGTGCTGGACCTCTAGAGGGTCCCTGCTGTCCCTGCAGTGCTGTCACCTGTCCTTGTAAAGTGGTCACCTGTCCTTGTAGTGATTGCATCAATGTCAAAGTCTGCACAAGCTGCTCCTGTCGGGTACGGTCAAATGCCCGTAATGCTGCAATCTCTGCCTGCCTCATGTGGTATGCCTGTAGCATCTCTGAAGTCACAGTCTGACTCCTACGGTCAGCTGCCTGCAATTATGAAATTACTGCCTGCTGACTCATCACTACAGAGCGTAATGCCATAATCTCTGAACGTGCCATATAGCTAACCTCTATGGAGCGTCCCCATGCCTTCCGGGAAACTAGAGCCTCCTGATCTAGTAGTCGTGCAGTCTCATAGTGTAACTGACTATCATCAACCAATGTCTCAACTCTCTGATATATATGGGTCTGCCTGTCCTGAGTATCCCCTATCAAAGCATAGATGTCCTGCGTGTCCTGCTCCTGAACTGCAGCAAGGTCAGTCACCCTAGTATTGACCCCTTCAAGGGTCATCGGTGCTACCTCCTCAACAGCCTCTCTCAGGTCTACCCAAACATTTCTAATCCCATAGCCGACCTCCTCGGCTCTCTGTCGTCTGATCTCGGTATACATAGTACAGACAAACAGATAGTCTGCCCTACGACCTCTAATCGGTCTAGCGGCAGCAGCAGCTGAACTCTCTCCCACCTCGGATCTCAGACCAAGATCAATACCCAACCTCTTCTGAGGTGGTAGTGTAATCTCGGGTATGTCTGCCCTGTGTGTAACACCCCCAAAATCAGGTAGCAGCGGAATGGTAACAATGGGGTGCTACTTCAAAGTACAACAATCAAGGTATAGGAAACGACCATAAATGGACGTTTAAGACAAGATTTCATTTGATGCCATAGCAAAATATCAGAGTTAATACATTAGGTCCCATAAGTTTTTAAAAGTCATAAACATTCTTAATTAAACAAAAGCTTCATAATGCAAAAAGATGACTTAAGTTTTTAAGGATAATAAAAGTTTCATAAACTTTAGATAAAACACAGAATCCGTCTTCATTGATAT
>BQNB010027324.1:0-52254 GCA_026074375.1 Tanacetum coccineum | reverse complement strand
CATGTTACCTGATGCTCTAAGTATGATCGAATGGTTATGCTGAGTAGAAAAGTGTAGATACAATATAAACATTTAATTGTGATTCAGTGATTATATTATTTAATTTCTTACATTTGATTGTTGTAGAACGAGCTGTGATTATTTACCGCATTCTCTGTGAAGCGTGGGTTTTTGCTTAAAAAGAATGTAAATTATTTAAAGATATCAATTAAATCGATTTTAGTTTTCAACATATATAAATAAGATCTAAGCGATAATCTAATAATGTGAAATTGTTTGACAAACACATTAGAAAAGCCTTAAGAAAAGCCAAAAATATTGTCATCCTTAAGTCAAAAGTTGCATAAATAATTCATGTCACTTACCTCATATTGCAAAAATCGTCAAAGTTTAAAATTTGTTAACAATGTTTTTTATAACTATTTAACTAATTAGTTTTTTGATATTATCATTTTTTCTGATAAGCAGATTTTTATTTGTTTTAGTCACTAAGACTCAACATTGATTTGTCAACTTTGTTCTTGGAGTATGTAGATCCCTCAACGTTAACAATTATCAACATCATATTGTTTGTGGTAAAATTCATTTCTAAATAAGTTTTCAATGTGTCGTATACTTTAGGAGGCAAATTATGGTGGTATGTACTGCTAGTTGTTTCGATATTTGTGTGCTCGATCTTTATCAGCATACATAGATACAAATTAAAACTTTAAGACATATGTTATACATAACAACACAAACGGAATTGAGTCATCAACAACAACATAGATACAATTAATTAATTGCTATTAAAAGAAGTAAAGAACTGTTTAGGGACTTCCTCATGTTGATGTGGTGCAAAATAAATCAAGGGCATCCCCGGTTCGCAATCCCATAGTATTTCGAATATGTCTGAATTTTTCAACATCAATTGGAACATAGAGAAGAGGATGTTCCGAATCCACAAGTTTAGACGGCGCCTCGACTATCTTGTCATTTGGTCCCAACACAAATAAAGCTATCGAATATCGTGTTTTAGGTTGAAAACATAATACTCTATGATTCACGTTGTAATATCGCCCGTTGCTCCACGCCTATGTCACATTTATTTAAGACGTTATAAGTATAACATTACTATCAAAATAAAAGGAAAACTATGTGATGTTACCTTGCCAATATCGCCGATGTTGACTGCTAGTGTCCCAGGAACAGGATCGAAAGGAACAAACTCACCCGAGATTTTGTCAACCACTTGTAGTCCATTTACGCCCTCATCGTCTTGTAGGATGGTTAGAAAGGTCGGGTCAGAGTGAACGGGGGCACAAGTTAGCCCAATGCTTTCGGCACTAAAGTGATACTTGTTTAATCTTAACTGGCAACACCATCCGTCGAATAGATCCCCGTTCAAACCATTGCCTTCCATCAACTTTCGGCCCAGAAGTCCGTTGAGATCACGAATAGCTTTTATATATCTGTTTATAATGTCCCTACAACATTATGTGTATCCATATTTAATGTAATTAGATACCGACCCGTTTTGACTGTATCAGCATATACCCAATACTAGAATAAGTGCCAATAGCAATAACCAAGACGTTGTTGCTCAATTAACAAATTAGCAACCGATATAGCAACGAAATTAAATACTCCGTATGGTTTTGTATAATGTTTAGATCATATTGTGCAAAAAACAAAGCCTAATGACAAAAACATGTTATACACCCTTCAGGGCATTCTATGGACCCTTGATGAAATGGAATGGTGAGGAGAACAAAGTATACCTTTGGTGAAGGGAGGCACCAAGACGATCAAAAAAATCATTAGGATATGAAATTTCATCAATACTAAAACCCTCGAGAAATGGAGTTGATCGATTACGTCCTATATAGCCCTTGCCATGCTCATTAGGGTTAGCCGTCCGCCTCTTGATCTCCTCAGGGAGATCAAACAGCGAGCTAACCACCACCTTCATCTCTGCCATGAGTTCCGCCGAGACTCCATGGTTGACCACTCTAAAACAACCGAATTCCACACACGCCTTCACTATCTCCTCAGCCAATCCGTCAACCATTTGCATATCGATCACTGGCGTTCCCGACATCACCATCTCACTGATACGAAATCTGCTCTTTAGAATAAGTATCTTTTTGGGGATGAAAGAATATATAGACAAAAAGTAGAAAGAGTTAGTACATGTTCAATATAACTATGCATACATTATAAGAGGTGAGATCATGATAGAATAATATCATCTCAAAGAACAAAAGAGCATATCATAGTTATCCATTTTTATCAAATAAAAAAAAACAATTAAAAAACTCTACTTTCCACCTATTTTTTAAGAATAAAATATCTTGCAAACGATAAATCGTCAAACGACAAAAAATACACCATCGCGACGAGAATTAAATCATCTTTCTATAAATTGGCACTTTTATATATTATCGACGAACTTTTTTTCGAATTTTTTTTTCAGTCACGTCTGAAAAAATAACATGTGATTTGTAGCGCAATCACATGTGATTTTTTCAGACGTAACTAAAAAAATCGATTTCATATACTTTTGACGACTTTTTAGTGTTAAAATTTCCGCCAAAAAAAATTACACGTGATTTGTTGTTTTTAGAAATCACGTGCTATTTCATAAATCGCATGTGATTTCACAAATTCGCTTATGATTTTTAAAGTAATAAATCACGTGTGATTTCATAAATTCATAAATCGCATGTGAATTTATAAATTTACGTGTGATATTTAATGTCAGAAATCACATGTGATTTTTCGAATCACGTGTGATTTTTTATGGACGGAAATTTATAAAAAAGTTCGTCGAAAGTTTATGAAAGCGTCCATATATAGAAAGATAATTTAATTCTCTTCGCGATGGTATAATTAAATTAACGTCAAACGAAAAAAAATACATCATCGTGACGAGTATTTTTTTATCTTTCTATAGGGGGCACTTCTATATACTTTCGACAAACTTATTTTCGATTTTTTTTTCTCAGTCACGTCTGAAAAAATCACATGTGATTGTGATACAATCAAATGTGAGCTTTTTTTCAGACGTGGACTGAAAAAAAAATCGGAAAAAAATTTCGTCGAAATGTAGAAAAAAGAGCGCCTCTAAAGAAAGATGATTTAATTCTCGTCGTCGATTGTATGTTTTTGTTTTGCATATCGATTCGAACAGTTTGTGACAAATAAATTAATTTTAAAAAAATAAATTGAAAGTGAGTTTTTTAATTAAATTAAAACATGAATTAATCTAAAACATTAGATGGAAATAAAAAAAATAGTTGAGATAAAGTGGATTGTTTTTTAATTAAATAGTGTTCTACTTAGAACTTTTCTTTATAATTTGTTTAAAGTCAGCAAATTAAAGGAATTTTGTTATTTTGCTTGATGTCATTGTTATCTCCGCGTAGCTCTATTATTTCCACATAATTCTATTTCATGTCATTTTCGATGTGTTAAAATATATCTTATTCGTTAACAACAGACAAATGTTCCGTGACAAAAACGGCCCGTTACATTTAAACTTAGTCATTATACTTAAATATGTTTTAAATAGAAAGTTTATAGCTTTATAAAGACGGTATCGATCTCAGTTTTAATTTTCAAAAATAAACTTAGCATAGCCATTTAGCACAGTCCATAAAGGATTTTTAGTATCATAAAGAGTTGGAAATGAACCGACTATTGTCCTAAGAAGGGATGTGTTAGATGGGCGCCAAACACCAAACTTAACCTTAAATTTTCTAACGTCAAATTTGTTTGTTGGTTTTGCATGGTCGTGGGTTTACACTAGTGATTATGGTTTCTGTTTTTCCGGTTCCTGCTGTGGTACTTGGCTTGAGTTTTCTCGGTTTGGAGGAGATCAATTTTACAAAATTCAAACCGAGTTGAACAAAACCAAATCTGAATTTGGTTTCAGTGTTGCTTGAAACTGAAAAAACCAATTCAAGTTCCATACTTTCAATTTCATTAGTATTCGTGTTAGCGCCTCATATTTAGACGTTTGGAAAAAAACTATAATATGTGTTGATCGATTTTTTTTTTTTTTTTTTTTTTGAACGGCGACTTTTATTAAGAAAAACTAGCAAGGAGCTAAAAATTACAAAGAAATAAGAGCCCAGGGTTTTTATAACCAAACGTCCAGCTAAACAAAGAAATTGCATCTATACCGACACCAGTAATAAGAACTACTCTTTCTTATTACGAAAATTCCATAAAGCCACCACATCGACAAAAATAAATACCTTGGAAACATGCTTTATTTCTTCCTTCGAAATTTTACATTATCGATCCAATACCTCCATTCTCCGTAAGAGTTAAAATCCCATAAAAGGCACGACCCACCACCGATTTATTAATTTGGAAATATTCTTTGCCGTGTTACAGCGAAGAACAAATGATCATTGTTTCATCCCAACACACAATTCACACAATATAGAGACTCCAAAGTCTATACCACGATCTGGAAATGTTTAAAATCTAGTAAGTAAGGAGTTCTGTCTTACCTTGTCCAAGCGGAATGTGTTTTTCACGTTTGTTGGGAACATAATCGAATCCACCTAGTCTTTAGATTCACCTTTCTGAAGTAATCGTGAATCTTATCATGTTCTTTACGAAGCGCATTGTATAGGACCACCAGAATTGTTTCATGTCCCAAGACCATGAAACAGGAGACTGAGAAAGCACCACATGGTTTAATCACTTACGCTACTCATCAACTTGAGTGAGTTTCCAGCCCTCCTCTCGTATGTCTACGAACGAATTGTAAAGACTATATGTGCAAGTTTTTTTGACCTACTGTAGTATTGTTTTGCTGTTTCCGAGAGCATACGCTCTAGGGAATCTAATTCTTAAGCTTGCCCCCAACACACCGACAACGTTCACCGCAGAATAAAGTCGAAAAGGCCCCATTCCCAGTCCTTCATGAACAAAAGCGAGGTTAATAACCCTTATTCCCACAAGCCGCCTTAATCCTCAATATAATATTTATCCAACAATGAAATTAGCTCCTTTACCCGAAATCTCATCAATTCATTCCCATTGGCTCCGTTTATAGCCTTGATAACAGAGCCCAATAGCGTGATGCTCAAGGTCTAAAAAATCTCCAAAACCCATTTAAATAATCAATCCACTATTAAGAGCATAAATACTAAACATACCTAGACCACGTTTATCTTTATGTAGCAAGAGCCTTCTTCCATTGACCCACGAAGCTTTTTGACCCTAAACTCTCCATGACCATAGAAGAATTTACTTCGAACCGATTCAGAATTGAGTAATGACGAACTGCATGAAACTTAAACATTTACAAGTGAAAAATAGCATCGATCCGAAGTACCGATTTGATTAACATGAGCCGCCCTCCAAGTCGATAACATATTTCATCTTCCATCTTGATAGACCTTCTACTAAATCTATCAATAATTCCTACTAAGGATTGAAAATTTATTCATGTCCCCACCACATAAATAACCAAGATATATAAAAAAGGAGCTTTAAAAGAACAAGACATCCGAATTTGGTCGCCGCTCGAGAGACTTTACCATTATCAACTTCAATGCCCATGATTTTGCTTTGCACATATTGATTTTTAAACCTGTAAACCTTAAGAAAACAAGTCAAGAACATGGATAAGGAGAAGTTAAATGACTTACGCGTCCATTCACCATATAAAAACCGCAACTCCGCATAGAAAGCATGTGCGAAAGATTAACCAAACCACCACCATCGATACCAATGGAACATACCTCATCAACCACTCTTTGAAAAATGAAATATGAAGACTTTCCATATTGTAATAAGAATAAAAAAGGATGATAAAGCGGGGTGGAAAATTATTCACCTTGTTTAAGAACCTCTACCAAATGAAACACTTCGTTTGGACTACCATTTGAAAAATGATAGACCCTATTCGAAGAAAAAGACAAACATTAATCCATTTACACCAATTTCGTCCCAAACCCCAAACTTGCCTAAGAACATCATCAATAAAATCCCACCTTACCGAGTTTTTCCCCCAAATGCTTTTTCAAGGTCCACTATGAAAAAACAGTTTGTTTTTTTCTTCTTCTTACACCAAGACATGACTTCATTTAAAATAAAAGGCCCATCAAGAATTTGCCTATCTTTAATGAAAGCCGATTGAACCTCATTAATAATTCCCCCCAAGACATCAACAAGACGATTAGTTTAAAAACTTAGCAATTAACTATAATATATGCCTACCATGAGGCTAATCGGTCCTAAAATCCTTAACAAGATTAGCATCCGGAATTTTCAGAATTAAGGCAATGAAAGATGAATTACACCCTTTGGGTAAATCAGAAAATTTAAAAAAATACCTTACCGCTTCACAAACACCCAAACCACAATATGCCAAAAGTGTCTGAAAAAAACGAACGAGAAGTCCAACCGGACCCGTGGCATTGTCCGTACCACATTCCTCAAACCGAGTTCTACATTCTCATTAGAAACTCCCTACTCCATATGATCACATTGCACACGAGAACTCTGATTAGGAAATTCAATACTCCAAGAGCAGTATTTTTGTCCGCTTAGCCGGGAAAACGACTGGCAAAGATGTCGAAAGAACTCTTTCTTGTGTACTCATTCGGGTTTCAAACCCAATTTACCAAACAACCAAAAATACGCCCCCCTAATTATGTTGAATATTTACGCACACCACCCCCCCAAAAAAACGGGAATACCTCATCTCCATTCTACCGCCCATTAAATTTTAGCCTTTGAGCCCTGTTCCTTCGATTCTAAATTATCTATCTTTTTGATATGATGAGAATAAGCAAAGCGGGAAATTGACCAGCTTCTCATTCCCAAGCCCTCTATCAATATCCAGATCAAATTTTCCTCAACTTGTTTTTTTTTAAGTCTAAGCCTGATCGTTTTTCCGGTCCCAGAATACTCTTATTCCAAATACGAATCTGAATCTTAAGAATTTCTAAGTTTAGATCATCAAACTTAGAAGAGCAATTATTATTCCCACCATAGACTGTATTTCCAAGTGTTCTCCACAAATGTTTAAAACCGATCCATCTCAGCCAATGATGGGAAAAAACGAAATGGAGTAGGGCCATAATCGTAACCATTTTTCTTTAGAAGAATATGCCGAATGATCCGACAAGAAACCTCTCCAATGTAACAGCTTTAATGTCGTGCTTCCACTAATATACACTCTCCGAAACCAAGAATCTATTAACTTGCTCATCTTTGTTGGTGCGTATCTATTACACCAAGAAAAGCGACATCCACCAAAGTTAACTTCAAATCCCAATCCCGCATCCAAAATAGAAAAATTAAATCTATGAGCACCATGGTGGATTAAAATGAGTTCCGGAATCTATCAGATTTGAACGCACCTCATTAAAATCTCCCATGAATAATAACATCCCCGTTCCCACTTATCTACCACTGAAACGAAGAAAAACCCAAAGAGCTTGTTTATCTTTATCCCTCTTGAGGAGCATACACAACCAATAATCATCATATTCTTTCTCGATAACCTACCACATACCTCTAGTAATCACAAGAATAAACAACACCCGTCACACAGGTTTTTGCAAAAAGAATGTAGGAATCCCATACCGACCAATCAATTCCTACTCATGCAAAGGATACCTTCCCGAATTTACCAACCCCTCCCATACACATAATCAAAAAACTCGAACTCCCCACCACTGTTTCACACAGAAAGTCCTCAATCTTTACCATTTTTGTTTCTTGTATAAATAAAAAAATTCCACTTTATTTTTGATACAAAGATCTTTAACCCAATCTTTCTTTGGCCTTTTGGCAGGCCCTTGAATATATAAAGATAAAAAATTTCATCTATAACCTACTTTCCCTCCTTGTGTATCCAATGATTCTTCCGAAAAAATTTGTATGACTCCTTCCATTTTAATCCCATAACCTGTCCAACTTTTATCACATTCTCAAGTAAACCCCCATGGATCCACTGTTCTAGGAATTTAGAAACCATTGAAGTACCCCGCTGTAAATAGAACCCATTAGAAACTACCTTTCAATTTATCCAACATCACCAGCCCCTGAATCATCATTCAGGAAATACCTTCACCTACTGATGTGTCCCATTTTCCACAATTATGTGTCAAATGTGTGAAACCTTTTGGAAGCTTCAACTATCTTCAGAAATTGGTATCCTTATCATCCAATTTAATCTGACGCTTAAGTAAGAATATAAATAAATGGGTTCTTCCGAAACTTCTTATCCTTTTTCGAAAATATACCATCCACAAGAAATATTTCCATCTCACCATCTTCAAATAAAGACTCAAGGTACTATCTCACCATCACTATTGTTTCATCCGTTGATTTACCGTTCTTATAAAACTTCACCTGTCTTCAATCCATTGGAGTTATCATATTCACTTTCGTATTCAATCTGTGAATTGCCGGGACCCAACCTTGAGTTACATTAGCTCTACTCCAATACATCTACTCGGTGAGAGGATTTTAAAATCTTCTCTGATACTAATTCCTGCCTTCAAAATAAACAAAAGTCTTTTTAAAATGAAAACAAGTCTCATCACATCGAGCAATTTTCCCCACCAATTCAGCAATTCTAAGTAAATGTATTATCTGTCCATACCTTGAAAGAACACCATCCACATCGACCCACAGCATTCACCCATCAACCTCGAAATTCGTTGTAGCCTTTAAAACCTGAGAAAACCATGACTAGACACAACACATTAATTTGAATTTTCCATTGATTCCATTGATTTGAATATCCAACATAACCCATTGTATCTCACCATATATTGATAACAATAACGGAAAGCCTTCATTCCCCAAAGCCGATTATCAGATTGGCTAGAGAAGCAACAACATTTACCTTCCAAAAAGAGCATTATCAACATTCATAGACATAACACCTCATCTCCCAAAAACTATCGAATGGTTTCTGATTTCTTACCAACCAACTTCGTCTTTGTAACCCCATTTAACACACCCCTGTAAGATATATTCATAACTAACTCTCACCCAGGTTTGGTTTTACAGAAGGATAGGAGTAACATTTAGGGTCTTCTTATTAACCCTCTCCAAGTTCTTACCATTGGGATGCTTATGGAATCGAGCCGGATAATCGCATGGAGTCTAACACGACCAAGTCCAAACAGTACAGAGAATTATTTACAAGGTCTTCTTCACTGAATATATTTATGAATTTGACAAATCCAAACCTTTTTCCGTACATTGATTTCTTGACAGGAATGTTAGAATCCACCACATGACCGAATTGAGCTTGTCACGCTAGAAATAACTACCTTTTGCCGAGTACAATTTATCCTGACAAAAAACTAAACATAGACAGAATTATGAAATCCTATCACATCGTCCTCTTATGGTTGGTAACTTCCCATAGAACACACCAAAACTACATATGCCTAAAACAAAAACACATTTGGTATCGAAATAGAGCTCTAAAAAACAATTACATCTAAAAAGTCTGAACGAAAAAAGTCCTACCTTTGATGTTCCACATTTGTATGTCCCGCCTCAGGAGTCCCACCACAATTATGTACCACTATGACGTCCCAATATAGTGGGACCCATCTATGATATTCCATTCCGGACAACTATCAAGTGATTCAAAATAAAATTTTCTTATTTTTTTTTATTGAAGGGATTATTTGAGATTAAGTGAATTATTATTAAGATGTACTAGATGAAGGATTGAAGGATTGAAAATGGATCTAAAGACAAATTGTATTTTGATAAGAGGCTTAATCATTGCGAAACCCTTTAGATCCAAACCCTTGATCCAAACAAAATAAACTTATGCTTCCACAATCTGATTTGGTTGCAACGATTTTCCATCGTTTATCAATTCGACAAAACGATTGCTTGCAAAACCGGAGTTATATTATGTTGATTAAAAAAATATCAACTACATTTTATTTATGTTATGATCGATCGATTAACCATAATATAAACTAACCAACACTGAATAAAAGTGAATAGACAATTTGAGTATTAAGGCTAGTGGAAAGTAATAGACAAAAATATTGTAAAACTGTTATGAATCGTGTGGATGATAATCTGATGTCCGGTTATCCATAGAATGGTAAAATCCAAGTGAGAATGAATGAATCTTTGCTATATTAGGGGAAACGCTAACATCCACGTGATATTACCTTTATTCCTCTTGACGATGATGATGAAAGGTTTCGTTTTGATAGAAGATAATGGAGGTGAACTCCATTGTTTGTTGGTGAGTGAAGCCAAAGGAGGTTACACGTGTGGGGTGGTTGATGAGACTTGTGAGTTTACCGTAATTCCTTTTAGGCCATTGGGCGCTCTCTTTGTCTATGATTATCTATAGGTATCAAAGCCGCGGAGGACTTAGATTTATATTATAGTCGCAGTTTGAGTAGAATGAATAAAGTAGATCGTCATAAAGCCCCCCAGAATAGTCTAGTATGATGCTTGGATTATAGTTTGCTAGACTTATGTCTAAATCCAATTTATCATCTTCATGATGACACATTGTCATGTCCCTTGAACGAAATCAATATAATTGCAAGTGAACCGAAATCCAAATCATCACTTGATTGTTCCTCTTGGAAATAACATGGGAATTACATTTGATGGAATGTCATGTCCTTGTACACGATCTAACAGTAATGTGAGGTTAAGACCTAGTCTTGTGGATACGAGCTAAGTGAGTAAAGACATGAAGACTTCATTGGGTGTGAGGATAAAAAGACAATGGTTTTTTGCAGGTTTAGACGAACATGCATGTAATGTGTGCACTGTGACTTATGCATTATGTTGCTATAGAGATGACTCGTACCATACACTAATAATGGGCCAATGATTCATGATCATGATCATGATCGAGTTACCCACAAGATTTTATCCTTATATCGTCTCTAGTTATATCTGGAGGGGGGTTTGTACCCTCACTTTTAATATTCCCTAGAAAAGTTTCCTTTTGTTTACCGGATGTTTGTAGTATCATAGACTTGACTGGGCTTTTTTGGAGTGTGTGTGTGTCATCGGCCCAAAAAGGACTAAGTCGATATATACACACCTGCTAAGTTCCCAGTCTAGTATAATGCCTGGATTATGGTGTGTTAGACTAATGCTTATTGAGTAGGTCATAGCTCATTGCTATACATGGGGCATTCATTCAAGGATTGTGAAAGCAATAGTTATGTAATAGTCGATATAAGTTTTTGGGCCTGCTATGTATCTTTCTAATCCCTGCCAATCTTTAAATGGTTTTTCGTTATACTTGGTGATTTCTAGGTATATAAAATCAATTGTATCAGTCGTCAGATCTTCACAGTCGATCATTGACAATTTTTTAATTGGGTTTTCATTATACCTGGTGATTTCCTTGGGTACGAATCCAATTGTTTCGTGATCATGCTTTCACAACTGATCAAAATGTGTATTTATTATGACCCAATGTTTTTAGGTTATGTAATGACGTATTAAACATGTTATGACAATTTGCAAAGTTGCAATATATTTTCATGGCTTGGTATGTATCGAGCCTATGACTTTCAGGAAGTCAGTTTTCTAGATAACTTTTGTGCTTCAATTGTTTATGAGGTGTTTAATATATGTTTTGTGTATTCATGCTAAAATATTTTGCTTTTTTTTCGTTGTTTTGAAAACTTATTGTTGCCATATAGGTTCATGATTATTCAAGGAGCTAATTATAACTTTGTTACAGTTAGTATCTCCAGTGATTAATTAAATGTCTTTCTCACATTAGATAACTTTTGTGCCTCAATTGTTTATGAGGTGTTTAATAAATGCTTTTTTGTATTGGGTTAAGTCCATTGATATCTATGTATTTTCAAAAATTTCATAGTTAGGTAACGAACTCTGAAAAATGCCATGAGAACCCATGAAACTTTTTACGACTTGAAATAGGCAATATTATCTGTTTGAGTGTCACATCATCATTACGGGCCCACTATTCCTTCCTTAATATACAAATTATTTACTTAGGTTAGATCTTATATTTCCAACCGTTACAAATACTGCCGTGCCTCATCTTCATCACCATCCCCAAAACAAATAGCAATCAACACAATGTCGAGTTCCTCATCTTCATCTCTGGGATTCCGTCGTCGTGTGAACAACAATTTGTGTACATGTAAGTTACCAGTTAGGGTTTTGACATCATGGACAATTGATAACCCATCTAGATGATTCCTTGTTTGTCTAAATAGTAATGTAAGTTTCTTGTTTAGTTTATGATTGTGTTTACAATTTCATTATGATTTGGACTTTTGATTGTATTATCATCAGAGGCCAGGTAGGAAGAATTGTGAAACATGGATTTGGTTTGATCCTGAACTTGAACATGATTGGTATCGTTATTAGTTGTTCGACATGTATAATTTGTTGAATCCACATGAAAGACATCAACATCAAGCAGAGATGATGCGTAAAGAAAGGATTCAAGACTTAACCCAGCAACTAAACCACTTTTGTTACCCGTTTGACTTTTCACAAGTCAACATGTTTCATTCTTGCCTTTTTACTCCTTGTTGTAATAGTCAAAGGCTAACTTTGAATCTTGGTTAATCAGTTTGTATGTTCTTGTGGTCTGTTTGTGTTTTGGTGCAATCTTTATCAATGAAATGGCTCTTATGATTATCTATCTTGTTTGTTGTTGTTGTTGTTGTTGTTGTCTGTTATGTGTACATTAGATTAGTCAATATAATACCAACAAGAATAAACTAGTTAACATGTAAAGACAATTTGCATATATTAAGGAAGGCATGTCGGGGACAAGCCATAGTGTTTCATACCACATTTTGATAAGTTTTTAAACATATAAAAGACAGTCATTAGTGGCATTGTTAACTACAAAAGCTGAGTTTTTAAACATCCCACATTTTCATAATGCAAATATAAAACACTTCCCAAAGCTACATCAAAGAAAATGATTTATCTCGTGTTGACCCTTCCCCATTTGGATCAAACCTAGTTTTCTTCATCTTTTGGTTAAAGATCCTCTCTCATCTTCCCCTGTTCTTGTGATATATGATTCTCAATGGAATTTCTTCATTGGATGTTGGTGCTTTTCTTTTAGAGCCTTTATTTTTGGCTTGTGGTTCAGGAATAGCTTATTCACTAGGTTCTGCAACTTGCTTCCCTTTGTCTGCACTTGGACTAACTACTGCAATAGGTTCTGCACTTGTTATCCCTTTGTGATTGTCTTCAACTTCAAAATCGCCTAGTCTGAACCATTTTTCACCCCTGTCACTCATGTTTGTTGCAATTGATTCTTGAGTCTGCACATTTGCATCAACAGTCATCACATTTCTGTTGTATGGTTCATGATCAAATGATTCTTCTTGTGTCCAGTTGGAAGGGTAAAAATAGTCATGTTTCCTATCCCATTCTTCTTCATCCCTTTGCTCTCTTAGAGCCCGTTTGGTTTGTGGGGTTAAGATGAGTTTTGGGTTGAAAAGTTAATATTACTTGTTTGGTTGCATTTTTATCATGTGGGTTTTGATTTAAATGCTAAATATTATGAGGCGTGCTAAAGGAGGGGGGTTGCAAGGCTTTTATGACAAATGTGGGCCTATGTGTTTTTTTCTCTTCTCATTTATTTTTTTATTTATTAATATAAATTATTTTTAATTCATATATTAATACATACTACAATTATAAATATTATTTTCTCTCTCTCACTTCAAATCCAAATCTAAATCCTAAACCAAATTTAAATCCAAATTCAAATCCTAATCCAAAACATATCTACAAACCAAATGGGCCCTTAGTCTTTCTTCATCCTCCCTTTAATACCTTGCCTCTTCTTTCAAAGTGTACCTCAAAGCTTCTTGATCAAACAAATCTTGTATTGATTAGCCTCTATTTTTTTGTTCTTCTTTAAGCAGAATCTCTTCCATATACTCATGTTCCATGTGCTTTCAAATTTAATCCTCAGTCATTGCGTGAAATAGTTGAAGTACAAACAGAGTCACAAACATATTCAAACACTACAACTCTAATATGTTAACAAAGAAGACATACCTCATCACTTTGCATTTGGCCCCTACCCCTTCGTCTCTGGCCCCTTCCCCTGCCTCTTTGACCCCTTCCTTTGTGACAACCGTGACTTAAGCGGGTTAGTCAAACCGTTAGAGTTGACTAAAGTATTATTATGTGTTATAATTGTGTGCTTATGTGATCTTATATGAGTATTTGATATCAATCCGTGATGCGTGTTCATCTATTAGTGATTGAAGTATGGTTTTGGTAGCTATTTCATTTCGTTCACATTTTATGACAATAGAAATGATAGCATGATTTTATACGTTATCGTGTAATTTGGTAAATAATTTATTATATGAGCGTATGAGTAAATAATGTATTATTAGGTTTTAGTTAAGTCTAGTATTTAAATTAATTAAGCGTAGGTTTTTTCTAAATTAGGAAAGTAATATATAAAATGAAATTTATAAAATAGTAAGTTTAAAACTAGTTTTATTTAAAAGGTTTGCAAAATTAATAAAGGGTTTTTATAAAAATAAGAAAATAAGGGGGTAAATATGTATTTAATAATAATTTAAAAAATATATATATATATAGGGTGTTAATCGGCCGATTATAGGAAAAAGAAAAAAAGGAAACAAAATTTGATTGCAATTAGGATTCTATGTAGTATAAATACAAAACTAAGAAAAACCCTAAAATACTTTTTCTCTCCCTCTTGGTTTTGTCTGGCCGATTCCCTCAAGAAAAGAAAAAAATAATTTTTTTTATCAAGAACTAAGGTGTTGATTCAAGTGTAATCAAGTAAAGGTTTATGTATGTTTTCAATTAAGTTTTGTTTAATCTTTTTATAATTAGTAACTTTAATTGATAGAATAATTAGGGTTTAAAAATTTTCTGTAAATTAATGATATAAAACTATATGGGAGTGTTCGGGATTAGATTTAAAGCATGTGGGTGTAAACGGTTTAGGTTAGATCACGTTAAATTGAAAGTTAATGTTTGGCAGAATTTTGGGTCGTGTTGATTGAATGATATCTCAATGATAAAAACGGATTTTGGGTTAAATCTTATGCCTAAATTTAATTTCAGAGAGTCTAGTTTCTAAAAAGTCTGACCCGGAAAGGTTTTGAAGTCGGGAAGTTAGTCAAATAATTTTTGCAAGAAAAGTTATCAAAACAGTAAATTCGTGTCTGATTTGGGTCTGATTTCGGGGAGTAAAACCCCTAATTAAAAGTTGATTTAAGGCTTGGGAAAAATCAGAGGTCATATTTTATGTGTCTATTAACTTCAACTCAAAACACAAGTCCTAATTCATTGTCTAGGTATTTTTAGAAAAATCAAACATTTTAGTGTGCGTTCATATTCGAATTTGAGTACTTTGTGATGTTGAATTTTTATAAAATAGTTAGGCCCAATGTTATTTTTTCTAAAAAACACATTAGTTCATAACCTACTGGGAAGGTAGGAAATGAAAGGGGAAAAGTCAATTTGATGATTTAGTATTTTATTTGTGGTCATAAAGTGACTATAAAATTCTGTCGAAAAACTGGAAAACAAGATTAAATGATTAAAGGTATTTGAAGTATAAGTGAGATATGGGAGGTATGGTAAAGGGTTTATAATCATAATATAAACTTAGTAGTCCATCAATTGATTGTTACATGGTCTTTGGCATTTAGCCTAATCGCGTGTAACATGGGTTTTATTTGTGTTTAGTTGATTGCAAGGATATTGTGAAGTAGTTGTGCATCAGGTGAGTTTTATTGTCCTATTTTTATGTTTTTCTTAGGATGGAAATGATGCAAAATATGTTTTGAAATATTTTATCGTTGTGATTATGTGTTTTAAATTGCTTTTGGACATTATATGGCTATTATATGACTATTTGATACATGTGTTATTTGGGATCGGAAGAGGTACGCCTACCTCATGCTTCGTGATTATTGGATCGGAGGGGTGTACGCCTACCCATATTGTGTTGGTTATTGGATCAGATGGGTACATCTATCCAATGTGATATGTTGTGTGATACATTCGTGGTGAGCTTGGTTGCTTTATAGTGCCAGCTATTCTAAGCCCGAATGGGAAATTATGTTTGTGGATATGATGATTTGATTTTATTTGCATGCTAGCATAAGTTCATGATATTTCATTATTGTTCAACTTTGTTTTGATAATCACAGTAAAAGCGAGTATTATTACGTGTCTAAAACCTATGACTCTCACCAACATTATTGTTGACGTTTTAAGCATCATTTTCAGGTGAGCATAGCAAAGTTAAGGATGTAAAGATTCATGGATAGAGAGACCTTAGGAATTGCATGATGGAGTCTTCTTTTCTGGAGTTTTCATTGCATATTTTCGTACTTCGAATATTTTGATTTGTTGTGATGTTTAGTTTCTATTTATTTTTTATGTCTATGTATTGTGTGTGCGATTAACCTCAATACAAGACCCCTCTTGTGTTTGGTATCGTCATAACACTTTATTTTCAATATAATTGCATTTTAGACATTCTCTATTGTTGACATTAATGTGTTGTGATGATTCCTATCTTGTTACGCCTCGTGTTTCCGCCTTGGCGGGGTGTGACAGATTGGTATCAGAGCCATTGGTTATAGAGAAGTGGGTGGTTTGACCTAGACTATAACCTAGAAGTCCTTCATATAGATGCATAATATGATCTATGTGTTTAGCTATCTAGGCATTTTATTTTCTTGCATTTTTCTAAGTTTTATTTTGACTTACGGGCTACTCGATATCAGAAGATCTAAAAGAGGAGCCAATTGAGGAGGAGCCTCTCGAGGAACCGAATGATGAAGGTTAGTTATAAGAGTCAGAGAAGGAGGCCGTCTCAGATCTCTTGTTGGATGCTCGTAGTAGGCCTGGACCCGCGGAGTCGAGTGACTCTTGCGAAAGCAAAGTCAAAAGCGAGGCCCAGCATAAGTTTATCCCCTCTTTTACCTCGACACGTTGCTATCGATTATTTCTTTCGCATATTACATATTTTTTGGCGCTTCGAGACCGTCGTTTTCTTTTTGTCGTTTTCAATTTGTTTTTATATAAATAAATATTGATTTTATGGAGCATCGTTTTTGTGTTATATTTGAGTGGTTTAAGGTGTGCAATGTGGTATATGTGCATATATGTATGTTATCATTAAGATGTGTGGTCTTGGAAGTAAGTACACATGTGAAAGGATGCACTTATAATTATGGGTGGCCAACATAATTATAAAAGAATCACACACATAGACTTGTGACCATGATTGCATTGATCAGTGTTTGTTTGTAAGCTGGTAGTGTAATATTTTGCGATATGTGTGATTATGATAAGGATGGTTGTATAGTTATGGAATCCTTCTTTAACCTAATGAGCGATTATGTTAGGCTCAGTTGCGTAGATAGTAAGTTTCCCTTCTATCTATCGCTTGTGGATACCCCAGATACCCGTTATTGTTATTATTATGATATTTGAGTTTTTTCGTCTGCTTAATTATTTGTTCGGATATATAACCCTCATTTTAACATTCCTTGTTCGTACCATGTCGGTATGGATGATCTAACTTTTCTATTCGACGTCTTGATGAATATTGGTTGTTCGGATCTGCTTCGTTGGATATTGGTACGTTTCATTGGTTCTTTTGTTGTACTCGTTACTCGTATGAGTATCAAAATTTTCTTTTAAGCACTAATTGTTCCTAACATATTAGTGCGGATCATTACTCCGTTCTTTATATATTCTTTGGTTTTCGTAACATCTTGCGGCATGTTAGTACCGACGCTTTTCAATTGTTGTTCTTTTGATCGTGAGTACGAATGAGTCTTCATGTTCTTCCCTTTTGGTTCGTAATATCTTTGTATGAATTTCTCTTGTGCGTGTTCGCTTCACTGTTATTCTGACTATATGGTTCTCGGTACTTTCTTTCGCTTTCAAACAATAAAATTGTGTTCGAGTCTTTACGGTATTTTACAATCTCTTTTGGTATTACGATGTCCTTTGTTTGAGTAAAATATTTTATATTGATGTCGAATTATAAAAACCCTTTTGAAGTATATCTTGATGGTGTTTGGAGAATACTATTTTTGAAATAATTTTTATGAATATGTTATGACATCGCTTTTTATGTGAATGTCTCTTTATTTTTTTGAAAACTATGTTTACAATGATTTTTATAAAACGATGTGATACAGGTTGACTGTCAATACTATGTTTAAAATGATATTTATGAGTAAGATATGTTTATAATGGTCTTTACAAACAAAATATGAAACTAGTTTTTTTATGGTTAATAAATTTTATTTTTATTATGAAAAGCATATTTAAAATGATACATAATGGTAAGATGCGATACACCGTTAAATAATTGTCTCTAGATTTTTTTTATGACAACCATGTTTAAAATAAATTTTATAAAGATTATATTTAAGATGATTTTTTTATATATATATTTAAAATGATTTTTATATTTAAAAAGACTTTCTTTATTATTTTAAAATGATTTTTATAAAAACAGTATTTAGTTGGTTCTTTCGAGTAAAGTCGATTATTGGTATAAGAAATTCTATCTTTCGTATTTATCAATCTTGATACGTATCATTATTCGTTATGTGTTCCTTTTGTCGTGGTACGTTTGTTGATTCTTTCGTTTGCGTTTTCTACCAGTACATATATTCTATCCTTTCTTTTAAGGATTCTTATGACATTTGATTCGCATCTATTTGCATATGTGAAGTCCATTAGATGTTTTCTAGCCTTTGATTCGATATTCGTTTGCTACCCTATTCGATAGTTCGTAACCCTTAGGATTCGTTAGATATACGTTTTATTTGATCAAGTCACTCTCTGTGGGGAGCACCTGTGTTGTTCAAGAAGAAGGACGGTTCATTTTAAATGCGCATAGTCTATCGAGTGTTGGACTAGCTGACCACTAAGAATCTTCTCAAGATCGACAATTTTTTCGATCAATTGCAAGGTTCGTGTTATTTTTCTAAGATAAATCTTTGATCTGGTTATCGTCAGTTGAGAGTACATGGAGAAGATATTCTCAAGACGGAATTTAGGACGCGATATGGACACTTTGAGTTTACAGTTATGCCTATTGGGGTTAACCAATGCACCAGCGGTTTTCATAGACTTGATGAACCGGGTGTACAAGTCGTATTTAGACAAGTTTTTCATTGTGTTTATTGATGATATCTTGATCTACTCGAAGTCTAAGTAGGATCACGAGGTTCATTTGAAATTGGTGTTGGAGCTGCTGAAGAAGGAGAAGTTGTTTGCCTAGTTTTCCAAGTATGAATTCTGGCTACAAGAAGTGCGTTTTCTCAGACACCTGGTTAACACCAATGATATTTACGTGGACTCTAGTAAGATAGAAGCAATGAAGAATTAAAAAGTACCTAAGACGTCATCCGAGAAATGATCGTTCTCAGGATTGGCAGGTTACTATCGACGTTTCATCGCGAATTTTTTTCTAAGATTGCTAAACCCCTTGCTTCACTGACGCAGAAGAATCAGAAGTATGAGTAAAGCAGGGAACAAGAAGAATCTTTTCAGACTTTGAAGGACAATTTGTGTAATGAACCAATATTTTCATTGCCTGATGGACCAGAAGACTTTGTAGTTTACTGCGACACGTTAAATCAAGGATTAGGTTGTGTACTCATGTAAAGAGGCAAGGTAACCCACCTATGCATCACGATAATTGAAGATTCATGAGAAAAATTATACAACACACGACCTAGAATTGAGAGCAGTAGTGTTTGCTCTTAAGACCTGGAGGCATTACCTGTATGTGACAAAAAGTGTCATCTATACTGATCATAAGAGTCTTCAACACATATTCAATCAGAAGGAGTTAAATACGCGCCAACAAAAATGTTTTGAATTGTTTAAGTGATTTCGACATTGAGATTAGTTACCATCTAAGAAAGGCAAATGTAGTGGCTGATGCATTAAGTAAAAAGGAGAGAGTAAAACCAAGACGAGTACGTGCAATGTCCATGACTACTAGTCAAGTGTTAAGGATAAGATACTGGCTGCTCCAGGAAGGCGTCCAAGGTAGAGAACGCGACAGCAGAAATGCTGTGTGGCCTGGACCAACTAATGGAAAGGAAGGAAGATGGAGGTATGTGTTTTATATGGGTTCCATTGATAGGTGATGTAAGGACAATAATTATGAACAAGACTCATGCATCAAGGTACTTGGTACATCCGGGAGCGGATAAGACGTACTATGACCTTAGAGATATGTATGGTGGCCATGTATGAAGAAGGATATTGCGACCTATGCTAGTAATTGTTTGACTTGTTTAAAGGTGAATGCTGAAACATCAAAGACCTTCAGGTCTATTGCAATAGTTAGAGATACCTGAGTGAAAATAGGATAGAATAACTATGGACTTTATTATAAGGTTGCCGAGATCAAGTAGTGGGTATGATACGAATTGGGTAATAGTCGATAGACTGACTAAGCCAGCCCATTTTCTGGCAATACGAGAAGATTACAAGATGGAAAAGTTAGCAAGGCTTTATATTGATGAGATAGTAGCAGGGCATGAAGTTCCCGTGTCAATCATCTCAGATCGTAATAGAAGGTTTACTTCTAGGTTTCTGGAAAATATTACAGAAAGTCTTAGGGATACGATTGGATATAAGTACGGCTTATCATCCTTAGACGGATGGACAAAGTGAGCGTACAATTCAGGCATTAGAGGATATGTTAAGAGCGTGTGTGATCGACTTTGGTGGAAGTTGGGATGTCCACCTACCGTTAGCAGAATTTTCTTATAATAATAGTTATCATTCGAGTATTCGATGTGCTCCATTTAAAGCACTGTATGGAAGGAAATGTAGGTCGGCCGTTCTGTGGGCTAAAATTAGAGAAAGTCGGCTGATTGGACTAGAATTGGTACAAAAGATAACAGATAAAGTGATATGGATTAAGGAAAGGCTCTAAGCGGCTAGAGACTGCCAAAATAGCTATGTTGGCAATAGGCGTAAACAGTTAAGGGTTTGAAGTTGGTGAGAAAGTGATACTGGAAGTGTCTTCTTGGAAAGGTGTGTTGCGTTTGAAAAGAAAGACATGTTAGCATCAAGGTATGTAGGACCATTTTAGATCATTGAAAGGATCAGTCCTATAGCCTATTGATTAAGATTGTCTCAATAATTGAGTAGTGTACTTGATGTGTTTTAATTTAAAGAAGTATTTAGCGGATGCAAATCTGCATGTGCATTTAGAAGAAATTAAGGTAGACAAAACTCTTTGTTTTGTTGAAGAACCTGTTGAGATTATTGATCGTGAGGTTAAAAGTTTGAAGCATAGTAGGATTTTGATAGTTAAAGTCTATTGGAACTCAAAGCGAGGTCACGAGGATTTCATAAAAACTAAGTATCCACACTTGCTCGTTGAGCAAGCTATTGTTGGAAGTACTAAGTAAAGTTGGATACATAGAGTTATTGGCAGACTTTAGTGCACCCTTAAATGTTCTGAGGTGGTTTGGTTAAAGTTATATATTGAGTAAACCTAAAGTCGAGCCAATTCTTAAAAAATGTTGAACTTTGTAACAACGCATAACTTAATTTCAAGACAATTCTTGTTTGATGAGTTACGGGGTTAAGTTATGGATCAAGTTGCTACACAACTTAAGGTTTTTGATGAGTTTCCTCAAGGACGGGCGAGACTCATGTAGTTAGATGTTCTCTTCGCTTATAGCTATTTTGCTGCTATTTGTACTCTCATGTGGGTAAGCAAATTTGTTATCAGTAGAGATGATTAAATTTCGAGACAAAATTTCTTAAAGGATGAGATACGGTGACAACCGTGACTTAAGCAGGTTAGTCAAACCGTTAGAGTTGACTAAAGTATTATTATGTGTTATAATTGTGTGCTTATGTGGTCTTATATGAGTATTTGATATCAATCCGTGATGCGTGTTCATCTATTAGTGATTGAAGTGTGGTTTTGGTAGCTATTTCATTTCGTTCACATTTTGTGACAATGGAAATGATAGCATGATTTTATGCGCTATCGTGTAATTTGGTGAATAATTGATTATATGAGCGTATGAGTAAATAATGTATTATTAGGTTTTAGTTAAGTCTAGTATTTAAATTAATTAAGCGTAGGTTTTTTCTAAATTATAAAAGTAATTTATAAAATAAAATTTATAAAATAGTAAGTTTAAAACTAGTTTTATTTAAAAAATTTGCAAAATTAATAAAGGGTTTTTATAAAAATAAGAAAATAAGGGAGTAAATATGTATTTAATAATAATTAAAAACAAAATTAATATATATATATATATATATAGGCAAATCGCATAAAAAGGTACTCATCTTAGGTCCGATGTCAATTAAAGGTACCCATCTTTTTTTTCCTCAATTTAAGGTATCCATCTTGTTTTTGGTTGCAATGTTAGGCAATTAACAAGTTTTCAAGTTAAATTTCTAACGATCGTTTATTTTATTATTGCATCGTTAGTCCTTTATATGATTTTGTTGAGATTTATTATTTTTTGATTAAAAAATTTAATTTCGAAAAAAAATTTAACCAAAATTTAAAAAAAAAATTAATTTCGAAAAAAATTTAATTTTGAAAAAAAAAATTTAAAAATTATAACCAAAATTTTTTTTTAAAAAAAATTTAGAATTTTTTTCAAAATTAACTTTTTTTTCAAAATTAATTTTTTTTCTAAATTAATTTTTTTTTAAATGCTTGGTTAAATTTTTTTTAAAATTAAATTTTTTTTCGAAATTAAAATTTTTTAATCAAAAAATAATAAGTAGTGTAAGTGTTTTATTTTAAGTTATGTATTTATTTAAGTATTTAAGGTAAATAAGTAGTAAATAGTTTTGTATTATAAAAAAATATATAAAATATATATGGGAGGGGGAACGAAATTTTATAAAAAAATCAACAAAGAAAAAATATTTAAAAGGGATGAGGGTTGGATGGCCTATAGGAAAAAGAAAAAAGGAAACAAAATCTGATTACAATTAGGATTCTAGGTAGTATAAATATAAAATATGTATTCTCTTTTTTCTTTTCTTTTTCAGTTGAACCCTACTTAAACCCTAGCAGCCATTTTTATTTTTTTAAGCTTTCAAGAAAACAAGGTTAGATCATCTTTCATATATAAAAGAAACATGTTAGATCTTTATTCTATTAATCAAATTATGTTTTAATTCTTGTCTTAATCATGTAACAATTATCATGATGGATCATTAGGTTTTAAAACTTCTGTAATTAATGATGTTATGATCATGCTAGTGCGTTTAGGGTTTGATTAGGATCATATTGATGCAAACGGTTAAGATTAGATCGCGATAATTTGTGAATTAGGGTTTGGCAGATTTTAGGTCTGTGTTCAAGTGATGTTATCTTAATGATGGTAACGTGTTTTGGGATGAATCTTGTGCCTAAATTGAAGTCCAGAGAGTCTAGTTTCCAAAAAGTCTAGCCCTGAAAGGTTTTAAGGTCGGGAAGTTAGTCAAATAATTTTTGCAAGAAAGGTTGTCAAAACAGTAAATTTGGGTCAGATTTAGGTCTGATTTCAGGGAGTAAAACCCCCACTTAAAAGTGGAATTGAGGTTAGAAAAAAAATCAGAGGTCATATTTTATGTGTCTATTAACTCCATCTTAAAGCACAAGACTTAATTCATTGTCTAAGTATTTTTAGAAAAATCAAACTTTTTAGTGTGCGTTCAGATCTGAATTTAGGTACTTTGTGATGTTGAATTTTTATAAAATAGTTAGGCTTAATATTATTTTTTTACTAAAAATCAAAGTTGTTCATAATCCATTGGGAAGGTAGGGAATGAAAGGGGAAAAGTTTGATGATTTAGTATTTTATTTGTGGTCATAAAGTGACTATAAAATTCTGCGTTTTCGGGTAAAATGTAGTTAAGTAAACTTATGAGTAAATGAGTTGGTTAAAGTCGGGCATGGTGTCGGGGTGACCCATGGAGGTATGTAAACCCTTAGACATCCATCATATGATTGTTGCATGGACTTAAGCATCTGGGTTAGTCGCGTGTAACACGTTTATATTTTATTGTGTAGTTTTGTGCTAGTATATTTGGGAAGCTGCGTTGTGCATCAGGTGAGTTTCATAGTCCCTCTTTTTTACATTGCTTTTAGATTGGGATGGAAATGATGCAAATGGTTTTGAAATGTTTTAAATTGTTGTGATTATGTATTTTAATTTTAGTATGGACATTGTATGACTGTTACATGACTTGATGTTACATGTTGATTGTGATTTACTTGCATGTTCTATATTTGGCATGTCAAGTGTTGTTGAATGGATCAGATGAGTACGCCTACTCAGTATTCGAATGGATTGGATGAGTACGCCTACTCAGTTTTGGAATGGATCGGATGGGTACGCCTACCCAGTATTGGAATGGATCGGATGGGTACGCCTACCCAGTATTTGGGTTGTTGATATGATGATTTGGATTGCATGTTAGCATAAGTTCATGATAGTTCATAATTGTCCTACCTTGCTTTTATTAATCACAGTAATTGATTGAAAGTTTAAATTGTGTGTCGTAAACCTATGACTCTCACCAACCGTTGTGTTGACATTTTTAAGGATCATTTTCAGGTAAGCATCATGAGGATCTTAAGAATAAGAGGAGTGGCTAGAGAGACCATAGGTTGCTTGCGGAGTTAATCTCCTAGTTTATTTCCCGCATGAATGAATGTTGAATGTTGAATGTTGTTAATTTGAATTACTTAGGTTTTTTCAGGATTTTTTGCATGTCTTGGTATTGACGTGAACCCCTTTTGCTTCAATACAAGACGCCAGTTATCTTTCATGTTTGTTTGGGTATTTTTCATGACACTTTGTGTCTATACTTTGTTTACTTTATGCATTGTAGTTCTCTATATATATGCCATTGTGTTATGATGACATCCATTCTCGTTACGCCTTGCGTTTCCGCCTTGACGGGGTGTGACATGTGTAAGATATGTGTTAAATGCATTCTTGTATATAAATGTGCCTTGAAATCCATATCTTTATGTTTGTTCTTGGATGCGAATTGAATTTTAGGTGCTTAATGCTCGTTTTTGTTATCGTGTGTTGATTCTGAGTTTGTAAAGATGCTAAAAATGTTTATGTGAATACTATGATGCTATATGTTTGAATTTTGAAGTTGTAACATGTTCGTAAAACACTTGAGTTTTTAACCGAATTCGTAGTGGGTAATATGAACCGGATTGGCGGTATATGCTATTAACCTAATTCACAGTTTTTGACCTAGCCGGACTCGCAGGTTCTTAGCTTTAACCGAACACGCAGTTAGTAGTTATAACCGGACTCGCAGTTCTTAGGTTTAACCGAACTCGCAGTTCCTAGTTATGTCCGAACTCACAGATTTAAGTTATGTCCGAACTCGCAGATTTAAGTATTGACCGGACTCGCAGTTTTTATTATTGACCGGACTCGTAGTTTCCAATAGTGACCGAACTCGCAATTTTTTTATTATTGACCGGACTCGCAGTTTTTCAATAGTAACCAGACTCGCAGTTCTCAATATTGACCGGATTCGCAGTTTACACTTAACTATCAAGATTCATAATTATAATTAAAGGAAACAAAAGGCTAAACACTTAGATTCTAATCAAGAGGTAACTTAAAACTTGTTTTAGGTAGCAAATTTAAAATTGGTTGTCTTTGAAATCTAATCAAGTTAAAATTGGCTTAACTAGGGTAACTAAAACAAGACTTAGGTAATCTAACTCCTTACTAGTTAGAATGAACTTAATTCCTAGATAGCCTAATAATATTACACATGTGTCATAATCCATTAAGCCAAATTACGTTCGCCCTTTCCGTGATTAGTTCTCTAAATGTGTTGAATGCCTTAAGTGCCATATCTTGAAAAGATCTCTATAGTGTCTTATATAAACTTGTTTATATATATACTGTATTGACTCTTTCTTAGCAGAATCATGAGTATCACAAAAGAACAACAGCAAGCCCTTGATGATGCTCTTGTTCCACGAGAACAACGTCTAAGGATTGGAAATTGTAACTACAGATTGAGCACTACATTCAAGCCCAAGGAACCCACTTTTCAAGTTGCTTTTGATGTTCTTTCTCTCACACCTTTTTATCAAGCCTTCTTGATCTTTGCAAGTGTTCCTGCCATATACATGCATGAATTCTGGGCTACTGTTTCCTTTCACAAGCACTGCATCAAATTCAAGTTGAACAAAAAGAATCATTCTTTTGATCTGGAAACTTTCAGAGATATGCTCCAGATTTGCCCAAATCTTCCTGGCCAGAAATTTGTAGATCCTCCATTTGAAGAGGAAATACTTGCTTTCATAAGAGAACTTGGTTACTCCGGAGATATCAAGTCACTCTTTGATGTCAAGGTTGATACTCTACATCAACCTTGGAGAACATTTGGAACCATCATCAACAAATGTCTCAATGGTAAAGTAACTAGACTTGATCAACTTCGTCTCTCTCGAGCTCAAATCATTTGGGGTATGTATTACCAGAAGAATGTTGACTATGTCTACCTTTTATGGGAAGACTTAGTTTATCAAATCGAAAACAAGGTGTCAAAGAAGAACAAAGACATGTACTATCTCAGATTCACCAAAGTCATTATTGACCACTGCATGTCAAAAGATTAATCCATTCCAAGAAGAAACAAGGTAGACTAGCACATGGCTAAAGATGACCCTACTCTCACCACAATGAGATTCATCCCCAAGCATGAAACTGTTCAAAAGTACGATGCCATACTTCCTGATACTCTAACCAATCAAGCAATCAAGGAGTCGGATGCAAAAAAGACCTATGATGATCTTGCTACTGGAAAGGTGATTCCAAAACCAAAGTATGTACGACGATCTACCAGGGAGAAGACTGATCAAGCCCCTAAAGCTTCTCCAAGTAAAAGACTCAAAGCTACAACTAAGGTGGCTAAATCAGGAAAGAAGAAGCTACCTACTCAAGGATTGGAGACTCTATCAGAAATTGCAATGTCTGAGGCTGACCAAATGAAACTTATCACTAAAAGAAGCAAGACACAATTCCATAGCTCTCACGCCAGTGGTTCAGGTGCAAACGAAGGAACTGGTGTTTCACCAGAGGTTCTAGATGTACCTACATATAGCTCTAAAGATGAGCAGATTTCTTGGAAGTCCAGTGACGTGGACGATGATGATGAAGTAAGCATGAGTAAAGACGATGATGATAATGCTAATAATGAAGATGATGATGATCATGATGATAATGAACAGACTGAATCAGACAATGATGGTGATGACTTTGTCCATCCCAAGTTCTCCACTCATGATGAAGAAGTAAGACAAGATGAAGAAGATAAAGATAAAGAGTGTTCGGATCTGAGGGTTCATAAACCTTCTCATTTTAAATCCACTGATGATGAAGCATATGATGAAGTAAATCAAGGAGACAATGTTGAGGAAGAAACACTGGATGAAGATAAGACAAATGAAGAAGAAGAAGTAAACAAAATGTACAATGATGTGAACATTAATCTGGAGGGAAGAGATACTAAAATGACAGATGCCTTATTAGCTAATGTTCAAACTAATCAAGTCATAGAAGATACTCATGTGATAATAACCGCTGTCACTCCTAAAGTTCAATAGCAGAGTTCTTCTGTATCATCAGGCTTCATCTCCAAAATGCTCAACCCTAATCCAAATACAGGCATTGACTCCATTCTAAATTTAAACATTGAGTCAACTTCTCTGGTAGATGTTCCAGTAACTACTAATGATGAGATACCTCCTTTATCTGTAACAACACTTCCTCCACCACTCATTCCTCTCATTCAACCTCTGCAACAAACACCTGTTTCCACACCAACAATTGCTCCAAGTACCTCCCTACAAAATCTTCTAACCTTTGGTTCTTTATTTAAGTTTGAAGATAGAGTAAAATCTTTGGAAGACGACTTCTCAGAATTCAAGCAAACAAACCTATTTGCTGAAGCAGTTTCATTAATTCTCGGTATTGTTGATAAGTACCTTGCCAACAAGGTGAATGAAGCTGTAAAAGCAGTTGTTCAACTACAGTCAGACAGACTTAGAGAAGAAGCTCATGCTGAAAATGAAGACTTCATCAATAAAATTGATGAAAATATAAAGAAAATCATCAAGGAGCAAGTTAAAGAGCAAGTCTCCAAGATTTTGTCGAGAATTGAGAAGTTAGTAAGTAAACAACTTGAAGCTGAAGTTCTGATTCGCTCATCCAATAAAGCTAAGACATCTCATGTTGTAGTAGCTAACCTATTTGAACTTGAGCTGAAGAAGATTCTAATAGATAAAATGGAGAATAACAAATCAATCGACATATCAGTTCAACAAAAGACTCTCTAAAAAGAATTGGTTGACGCTTATGAAACTAACAAAGACATCCTTGCAACATGTGGAGATACTGTCACTTTTAAAAGACGTCGAGATAATGAGGATGAAGACGAAGAACCCTCCGATGGATCAAACCGGGGGTCCAAGAGAAGAAGAGCTGGAAAAGAACCTAAGTCCTCTAGTGCACCAAAGGAGAAGACTTCCAAGTCAACTAGCAAGTCTAAAGAAGGGTCCAAATCTCATCAAAAGTCTACTGACAAGTCTGCTCAAGTAGAGGATCAAGTTCACACTGTCAATGATTTAGAAGAACCTGTACATCAGGAGTTCAAAACAGGTTTTACGGAAGATCATCCTGTTGATGAGACCACTCAGCTTCCTAATTGGTTTCAGAAACCATCAAAACCACCAACTCCCGATCGTGATTGGAACAAGACTTTGCCTGTTGTTCATTGACCAATTCAACCTTGGATCAACACTTTGGCTCAGAATGAAGATCCTCGTGAGTCATTTAATGAACTGATGGACACTCCTTTAGACTTCTCAGCATTCGTGTTGAATCAGCTCAAAGTTGATACTCTGACTCTAGAATTACTAGCCGGTCCAACATTCGAGTTGATGAAAGGCTCGTGCAAGAGTCTGGTAGAGCTTGAATATTTACTTGAAGAAGTCTGTAAAGCAACTACTGATCAACTAGACGGGAACAACCCTGAAGGACATCAATATCCACATGATATGCGCACGCCCTTACCATTGATACCCAATTTACGAGGTCGTCGAGTAATACCATTTGGTCACTTCATCAACAACGACCTTGAGTATTTAAGTGGTGGTGTCTCAATCCAAACTTACGCTACTTCAGTAACGAAGATAAAGGCTGCAGATTATGGACGCATTAAATGGATTGAAGACTTGGTCCCAAACACCATGTGGAGTTAAGTGCTGATTGTCTACGACAAACATGCACTCTGGGGAATCTCTCACTAGGGGTGAAAACATCAACAATTCTATGGATATGCAGTCAACAGGGAATCTTCTCGTGATGTCTACTCCAAAAACATAATCATTGCTATTAAGAAGCTTACGATTGTCTAATGGCACAATTACAAACATTTTGAAACGATCACTATTCGTAGAGATGATGACAAGCTGCACACATTCAAAGAAGGCGATTACAACAGACTTTGCCTTCAAGACATCGAAGACATGCTGCTTCTTCTTGTTCAAGGCAAGCTCACAAATCTCAATATTAAGGAGCGTCTAGCTTTGGGTATTTAAAGTTATCAAAAGAAGCTCAACCTCACAAAGCCGAATATGTACAGATCAGATCTCAAACGAACGACGCCATATACAGCATACTCCAATCCTAGAGGTTTCATATATCAGAATCAACACAAGAAGAATAGATTGATGCGTATTGATGAACTCCACAAGTTTAGTGACGGTACACTCAACGATGTTCGGTCTGCTCTTGATGATACTCTGAAGAGAATCCGAATGAAGTATCTGCCACAGAAAATCTGGAGAAAGGTAGACAGGGAAAGAGCAAGAGTTATGATCCAGGCTATTGATCGACAACTCATGAACAAAAGAATTACGAGGAGCCTGGAAAAGTTCATTGGTGGGAGACTGTACGAGGGAGACCTTCGGCTGCTGGAAAGGACTATATGATTTATCATATAATGTCCTCATCATAACAGGTCAAACCTAGTACATAACAAAAACTTGTAAATTTGTATATATGTAGTGTAGACTTAATGGTGATAATAAGGAGTGCTCGAGTACAAAATTTTCATGAATTTCTTAGTAAATTTAAAAAATTTCAAATTATTGTACTCAGCACTGTCTTATATACCCTTAAATATTGAGGGGGAGCATTAAAATGTTCCTAATAGATATTCTGTAATATTTTGTCCCCGTACGTTTAATCAATTGATATCCAAAATATCAATGGATTAACATTTTGGATAAGGGGAGAAAATGTAATTAAACTGAACCTAACTTATACTGAAATGTGATCATATAAAATGGACTCAATGCACTCTACACTTAGCATGTACTACGATTACGATGCACATGTTAAGGGGGGCTTTTAGTGATGATGAAAAACTCTCTAAGTGTAAATGTTTTGATATTTATATCAAACACGTTGATTGAACTTTTTAATGGTTTTGAAGGATTGTGGTGGAATACCCAAAAGATCGACCATGTACTTAAATTTATGGAGTTATAAGGTAGTTAGGCATATGTATTTAAATCCCATGATCCAGCCAGAACTGGAGGGATCTACCCAGGGATATCTACTAGTTAGTGTAGAAGTCTTTAGGTATGATACAAAAGGAGTAGACGTGAGAATAAGGGAATAGTGCCGACTGAGATGGAGCTAATACTAGAACAAACCCAACAAGGTATTAGTCATGAAGTCTCGGTAAGCGCTGAAGGGGTTAAAGAATGAAAAAGAACTGTAAGAATAAGGGTGAAAAGAAAGAAGCCCTCCATACACGTAGACAGAAACTGGGTCAATACATAAACTGTTGGAAACACTAAGTTGTTTTCTGACATTGAAGACAGTCATGGACCTAGTGACGCTATGCACAACCCTCCCTAGCCACTCAAGGTCTCTCAACATACTCTTGTTTCATTTCTCACAGAGATTACACGCATTTCTATCAACTTTCTCACTCTGATTTAGTTGATATTAAAAAGGTGGCAGTCTACTCCAGCCTCTGATCACTAAAACCAAAGTGTACTATTGAGTCTAGAGCCAAAAGAGATCATCTATAAATCTCATTAGGACACTTGTCAAAATTATGCTTGCTAAGTCACACAATGTGAATAACAAAATATATATTAAGAGTTCTACTCATTATCCTTGTGATTTTGCCAGAACATCCGAGTGATATTTAAGTAATCACAGTGAAGATGGAAATCCTGCTTGAGCTAACATCAAACAAGCTCATGGTAGGTGACTTGTGTGATTCTATACGAATCAAGCCCGTGACAACTGGAAAGAAATGATGGTGCGATTTTATATGAATCAAACTTGTTCCAGGATATGAATTGACGGTTGATGATGAATTTTTGAAATGATTAACACTATTGATGTGTCACAAAAACACTTTTTGCAAGTGACACGTCGATTGATTTTTAAATCGATTTTTCTATTCAACTGGTGAGACTTCGTCTTGCTGGTTCACTTATACCGTATTGTCTGCTTTGAGACGCTCCGGTAATAAGAATGGCCAGTGCAGCTGTGAAACCCTGTCAATGAGATTCTTTGAAATTCTACCTAATCACAGGCAGTATTTATACTGATCAACGGGGAACCGTGGTTATTTCAACCATATTCGACGAAGTGATAAAGACACTTTTATCCATATATGTTGATTATTACTAACCTAAACCTATAGGTACTCTCGACGATTGGTGCAGCTGATCCCTGATGAGTCATGATTCATAGCCACATGCTCATACCCGACCGACAAATATAAAGACATCCTGAAAACTCAAGTACATGTTTCAAGACTTCTGCTACTCTAATACCGTACGTCCTACTTAAAGTGACGAAGTGTTAAAGTTAAAGAACTTCAAGAAAGATGCAATATTAAAGCTTTTCAAGATTGACAAATCAAGAAAGGTATGAGCATGTTGGTCCAAAAGTCACAAGTTCACAAGATGGAAAAGTTTATAAGATGGCGAATAGAGATTATGCTTGGTTGATGATCTCAAGATGCTCAAGATCACATATTCACATTTAAAACAAGCTAAAGGAACAAGCTCAAGCCTAAAGTCAATGATAACTACATCAATTCACAAGTTAATGATTAAAGTTAAAGACTACGAGCTCAAGACTAAAGTTAAAGCATATTATGCTAGGTTTAAGTCTTTGTAAATTGGAGTGACCACCCTTAGGGGGAGATTGTTAGAAACACGAAAAGTAACGGTCACTTCCAATAATAGATAGTCAAAGCCCGTAGTTAGTCCAATGTAATGTTTAGTAATCTAATAGGGCCAAAAGGCCCATGGAAAGCCCATAAGCTAACCATGGCTGGCCATATGGGTTGTAAAAATACCCTCTTCATGCCTTGGAGAGGGTGTTGGTTGTTCATTTGTTTCACACACTTAATGCATTTCTCTCTTATGTTTACTTTCTCTCTCTAAAGTGTTCATCCAACCACTCTCTCTAAAACCACCTCTCTTTCCCTAACCTTGAATGTTATTAGATATCTATCAAACGATTTGATCATAACTTCTTCGCCACTTAGCTCATGTGCTCAACAAGCAATTTGGATTGATCATAAGGCGATTTGACATTGGGTTTATGTTTCGTGTCTACAACAAAGAAGAAGAGGTCCATTTAATATTGGCGGGAAGTTACATTTCAAAGTTAGGAACCTTAACTAAATTTTTAGATTCAGTTCTCATAATTTCAACAAGTATACCACTATCGTCCCTACCTATTTTTGTGCCTCAAACATAAAATTCAATTCATCATTTGTCTTTCACGATTTAGTCCCTCAAAGTGAAATTGTTTTTCAATTCTCATCCTTAACATATTTAATCCTTTAAAGTGAAAACATTTTCATCATTTGACCTTGGTTACTTGTCAATCAACCATTCATCATCAAGTTTGCTTTAACTTACACTGTTAGTTCTTGTCATTTAACATTAACAACCGTTATTCCTTATTTAAGCCACAAACAAATACACTTCATAACAAACTTTAGAAAAGTACTCAACTTTCACAAATCAAAACAATGTCATTTAACCTACTTAAGATCCTTAATTTCACTTCACACATCACTCATTTCATTTCATGATGTCTACAATGGTTGATAATGTTATTGCTGCGAGTTCTGATAATCATCCTCCTATGCTTGATAAGAGTCAGTATAACTCATGACAAAGTCGTATGCTACTTTATATCAAAGGTAAAGAACATGGCAAACAACTTTATGACTCAACAGTCAATGAACCCTTTCAGTATGAAACAATTGAGGTCCCTGCAACTCCAACTACACTTGCATCTACAAGAGATCGAACCTATGAGGATCTCACAGAAGCAAAAAAGATTCATGAAGCTTATGACATAAGAGAAACTAACATTGTCCTTCAAGGCTTACCACCAGATGTTTACAGTCTTGTGAATCATCATACAGTTGCCAAGGAGATTTAGAACAGAGTTAAGTTACTTATTGAAGGTTCAGAACTCTCGTTGCAAGAAACAAAATCAAAGTTGTACAATGAGTTTGATACATTTACTTCAGAGAAAGGAGAAATGATTCACTCGTACTACTTGAGATTTGCACAGCTGATAAATGACATGAACACAATTGGAATTTCAATGAAACAACTTCAAGTTAATACGAAATTTGTGAATCATCTTCAGCCATAATGGAGCAAGTTTGTGACGGATGTGAAGTTAGCAAAAGACATGCATAATACAAACTTTGATTAGATGTATGCTTATTTGAGGCAACATAAAGCACTTGCTAATGAAGTTTATATGATGAGACAAAGATTTCTAGATCCTCTTGCTTTGGTTGCTAATTCATATAACTCATCTCCATTATATAACTCACCTCCAGTCCACAACTATCATTAGTCATAGTATAATCTATTATTTTCACCAATTCCTTTCCAGCAACAACCATTCTACTTACCTTTACTACATCAACAAGCATATGAAGTACCTGTTGTTTATCATCATTCACCTGTAATGGTTCCACAACTTGATTCATGTCTTGCTGTACCAAAACTCATTCCTATTGATGATCTCATTCAAAGTCTAAACAAATCCATGTCATTCTTTAATGCTATCCTTTCTTCAATCAACAACCCACAAACCAACAATCAAAATGAGCAAACCCAACAGACTCAGACTGATGCGGGAGATGTTACAAGGGGTGATGTTAGGATCATAAAAGTGTTGATTATGATACTTTATGTGGTTTTAATTATTATTAATGTTTTTACTTTATTTTATAAGTAGAAAGTAGTTTGTAATAAGGAGAAATATGCTTAAAGTAAAAAATAGCATATTATCCAAAGAATAGGGATTAGATTGCAAATTAGGAAAAATAAAAGAAGGGAAACTAATCCTCCCTTCTCTTATAAATACCCACATAATCAACATTAGGTGGTTAAGGCTTGTAACTCCCACTTTCCCTCCTATTTCTCTTTTCTTTATAAAATTTGAAAATTTGTGAAAGTCTTGCCTTCCTCTCTTAATTCTCTCTATTCTTAACCTTCATACATCGTGTGATTCAAGATAAAACATGATCTAACAAGTGGTATCATACGCCATTAGAGATTAAGAGTGATCTATTTTGTGATTCATTACGTTATCGAGATTGATGAAGATGAAATTTGGTGGAATTCGGTACTTTCGAGTGGTTATTTGAGCTTATTAAGCAATTTTGACATCTTATATCACGATTAAACTTATTTTCGACAGCAATTATGGATAAGACGTGGTCATTTTGGTTAGTTTGAGCAATTTCGGAATCATTTCTTGCGTTATATACAAATTCGACAAGGTCGTTGGTTGATACGAAGGGAGTTATCGAAGTTTAGTCATTTTCGGAAGTCTTATTGTTGTTAGATCGAGTTGTAATAGTAACACGAGCTTTCGGTTTTATCAAAAGTTGTACTTTAGGTGTTTTTTCTCAAATTCAGAAGTTGTTATCGAGTTTTAGTTTTTACACAAGTTTTCGGTTTTATCGAAAATTGTGTATTAGGATTAAGTTTCATTTTCAAAATTAAGTCTAAAAGTTGTAATATATACACATTTCTTGGTTTTATCGAGAATTGTGTTAGGAAAATCATTTTCGATACAATATCACACTTTTGACACAATTTTGGTTTTATTGAAATTGTGTTAAACTAAAAAAGGATAAGTTTTGACATTATAATACGGATTTGTGAATCGTGAAGTTATCATTTATTTTGGTTTTATCGAAATTGTGTTCATTTTCGGATTCTAAGTGTGAAAAACACATTTTCGGTTTTATCGAATTTGTGGTATTCTTTTTCGGAAACACTATAAATGGATCAAGTTTCATCAAAATTGATATTATTACGGTTTTATCGTGATTGATATATCGATTTTTGATTGAAAAGGTTTTTTTTTAAAGTGTGTATATCGAATTTTGAGTTGTCCAAGTTTAGTCTTGTTCGAGAAACGTTCCGAGATTCATTTTACCGAGAATAGTGTTTTCTGAGAAATATTGTGTCCTAGATTCCAATAAGGGGTATTTTTGACAACAGTGTTATCGAGTTTAGTTATTCTAGACAAGATTCTTATTTCTGAATTTAGTCATTGAATTTGTGACACGTGGCTTATCAAATTTGGTAAATTCAACAAAGTGTCAAACTCAACAAGTAGTGAAGTTTCTGGTAAATCACAAATAGAACTCTTTTTCATCTACAAATATCCAATCTTTGAGTCACAAGATATGTCGACTTCTAATACACATCAACAATCTCTTGCTGATGTCGGTTCTGAGACTAGACCTCCGATGCTTGAAAGAGGCAGTTATATACCATGGGCAAGTCGTTTCAGAAGGTACCTCAATCGAAAGAGAGAAAACAGAAAGTGGCTTAACAAGGCAATTGATGAAGGTCTATATGAGTTCAAAAACTACACTCCTATTGATTGTCAAACACCAAGGATGCAAACAGAGGAAGTTTTAACAGGAGATGATTTGAAACACTATGAAGCTGAGATTGAGGTGATGAATTTGATTTTAATCTCTATTTCAAATGTGATATATAACTCTGTGGATGCTTGTACAACTGCAAAAGCCATATGGGAAAGAGTTGAATGACTAATGCAAGGAACTGTGCAAAACAAAGTTGACAGGGAAACACGATTCAATAACGAGTTTGATCAATTAGTTGCTGAACCAGGAGAAGCACTTGTGTCAATCTACAATCATTTTGCTCAGCTAATGAATGATCTAGAATGAAATGGCATCACATTTCCCTTAGTCACTGTCAACACAAAGTTCCTAAACTGTTTACAACCTGAATGGCTGAAGTATGTCACTCAAGTTCGTCTTGTAAAAAGATTAGCAAAAGATACTTATGATGATTTGTTTGATTATCTTCAACAATTTGAGAAACTGGTAAACGCATCTAGAGCAACGAAGTTGGAAAATCACATGATCCTCTTGTGTTGGTGGCACATACGGGTTCGTCTTCCAGAACTACATCACCTTACTATGTCACACATCCTTCTTCAGTAGTTGATTATGATGATTATCAAGGGGATGCATTACAAAACAATATTGAAGATCCACTTACTTATGCAATGATTTTACTTGCTCGAGCAATCACTCAATGTTTCTCTAATCCAACAAATAATCGTCTTCGTACTTCTTCCAAAACCAGAAATCAAGCAATTATTCAAGCTAATAGAGTACACATTCAAAGTAAAAATTCTGGTAATGATGGCAGAAATACAAGATGTTTATATGTTCAAGAGGAAATCATTAAGGGTAACAATGGTCAGAATGATGCTGGAAACATACAAAGAACTCTTCGAACTACGTCTTCAGGAACTACTACAAATGTTCAATGCTACAATTACAGTGAGAAAGGTCATTATGCTCGTAACTGTCCAAAGCCAAAAGTTCGAGATTCAAAGTACTTCATGAAACAAATGTTGCTAGCAAAACAGGATGAAGCAGGAGTAACTCTTACCGATGAATAGAATGACTTTCTTGTTGCTGATGCTACTTGGATGGAAGAAATTAAGGAATTAAGTACGAATATATGCTTGATGGCCAGAATTCAACCATCAAACATTAATTATGATGCAGGGCCAAGCTATGATTCTGCATTTCTCAGTGAGGTACAAACACCATCCACCAGTTATGTGAACCCATTATTTGCTAAAGAAATCAAGAGCAAAAGTATCCAAAGCAACCTAAAATTATTAACAATACAATTGGTGATGATCAAATTGATAGCAATATTATATTTGATGAACCAAATGTAGATGTTAATAGTGGCAGTGTTGAACACGATAACAATGTTCAAGCATCATATGCATTAGAACAATTAGCTCTAAATGCGTACAAGGAAGCTGAGAAACAACAAATAAATGCTAACAAACTCAAACAACAAAACAAAGAATTAACTCAACAACTTGATTTGTATAAGGAAAAGGTTCAAGTTTTTGAGATGACTAAAGGAAATAACACTACCTTTTTTAACGAATTTATTGAGGCTGACAATAAAGCAAGGCGATTAGAAAATGATTTACAGAATCAATTTATTTATGATAAAGACATTATTCGAGATCTAGAACAAAAATGAGACATCTTACCGTTGTCGGTTGTCGAGTTAAAAAGTCAAATTATGGAACTTCAAAAGACACAAACAATTTTGAAATGAAAGATGAGTGAAAATGAAGATAAATATCATGACACATTTCTAAATCTTAAAGCAAAAGCTAAAGAAAATGAAAATGCGGTGTTAAAAATCGGTCAATCGTTACAAGGAATGTTCATGCTTGGACCAAAATGAATGTCATTCTATGATCCAAATGCCAAACATGGTTTAGGGTACGAAAATCCTTATACACTCAAGAAAGCAATTTCTCAGAATCCAAAACTATATGATGCTTCTTGCTTTACTAATACGAAAATTCATGTGAATGTTAAAGACATTGAGGACATACTTGATGATGCTACCAAGAGTCAAACAAAAATGGAAAACAAATTAAAGGATCCAGTTGCTATTGAGGAAAAACAAAATATTCGTACAATTGATTATAACAAATTAAATGCTCTTTACGAGGATTTTGTTTCACAAAAAGAATTATCTGCTGAACAAAAATATTTTTCATCTACTTTTATACCTTCTGAAAATCATTCAAATGCAAGCACATCGACTTTACCTTCTGAGACAAAACCTTTTGTGCCTTCAATGCCTAGTCCAAATCCAATGAAACTATATTTGGAAAAGATGGAAAATGATTTACAACATTGTTTTCTTTGATACAAACAAATTCTAAACATGAAAGCATTTTCTATACAACTCCAGAATAAAAACGGTTAACTAAATTTTGTCAACAAGAGTTGAAACCAATTCTACATGAATTACATTTGAATTTTGAAATCTTTCAAAAATGATTTTTAGAAGACAGAAAAGAAATGAAAGATGTTTTGAATCAACAGAAAGTGATCTTAATGCAACATGGAAACAAAATGAGTTTTTGAATGATCAACTCTTAGAAGCAAAACTCAAGAATGAAATCGAATGTTGTGTGTTGTTGAGTCATGAATGTGTAAACAATCCTGTGCAAGAAGAAATTGAGAAAATTCAGAGTGATTCCATTGAAATCCAAGAGGGAATGCAAAATCAAATAAACATTCTTGAAAACGATGTTCAAAGATGTCAAAAACAAAGCCTTGATTTTGAATTACAATTACAATATGAAAAAGAAAGAAGAAAATGTGAATCTTCTTTGAAAAATGTTTGTGAAACCTCTTGGATATCAAAGATGGAAAAGCTTGAGACTGAAAACGTGTCTTTGGAATTTCAAGTTTAATCTTTAATAAAGGAACGAGAAAATGTCAAATCAGAATATCAAAAACTTCTTGATTCAATAAAAAAGACACGAATTCAAACTCAAAGGGAAATAAATGAATTGATTGAGCATGTTAATCAAATGACCTATGCATATGCAAAAGTACATGCACAGAATCAAGATCTTTTGATAACAATATCTGAGTTAAAGCTAAACTAAAAAATGTTAAAAAATGTAAGTCTGTGAATACTAAGTTTGACAAAAACTAATATTTCTAATAAACTTCTTTGTGTTACTCCTCTAAATAAACAAGATTTTTGAAAGAAAACTGTTGCTCCTAAAATAGAAGAGAAACATGTTTTGTTAAAAACAGTTACTTTACAGACTTCACTTAACAAACGAAAAGCTGTTGAAAGAAACAACAATGTCATAGCACCGGGAATGTACAAAGTCAATAATGCAAAGGAACAAAAAACAAATATAAACAAAGCTAAGAGTGTTTTATCTTCTACAGGACTGAAAGCTGCTTCTAATGTTAGAGGACCATTGAATAGCAATTCATCATTCAAGAATAGTGCCTTATCCAACACTAAAAGATCACCAGAGAGAGTAGAAGTTTCTGATGGGACAAATAAAAAACCAAATGTTGCATCTAAGAATGTTGTTTTATACAAAAAGATTGTAAATGATGCTGATGTTAAAAACGCTCTTAAAGCAAATGATGTATTGTGTGTTTCATGTGTTAAAAATGTGCTTATCCCGTGTCATGATAAATGTCTTGCGAATTATAAATTGAATGTGCATTCAAAAGTTAGAAGAGCCTTATTCACTACTCTAGAACAGTAAAATCTAAGTTTAAAGATACTACTCCCGTAGTTTCAAAGACTAGGTTTTCTGTTAAGACTACACAATCTACGTCTTTAGATACTACTCCTATAGTTTATAAAACTAAGCTTGTTGCAGTTACTCCCTTAAATGCCCAAAATAAGGTCTTTAGTGCTTCTAAGACAAATACAGTAATTTTGCAAGGAAGTTCACTTAACAAATACATGAAGAATAAAATTTGAACTAGTCAAATGTGGTAAAAGTGGTACGAATTTCAACCAAATGTTAGTTGGTCACCTATTAAGACGACTTTAAATGTTGATAAGTGATGCCATCACAAACAAGTAACCTAAATGAGAATATAAGATCAAACTAGAGAGAGAATGTAGGTGGAAGGCCTTTATAGAGAGAGAAACTAAAATAACATATAATGAGGTGTTCTTACAAATAACCAACAACCTCTCCATGGGATGGAGATAGCTTATATACTATGTCTCATGGTCGGTCATGGGTTGTATTATCCATGGTCTTGGCCCGGTTAGCTTACGTTTAACCAAACGTTTAACTACGAGATACTATATTGGTAGTGACCGAGTCTTTTCTCGATTCCTAACAATCTCCCCCCTAAGGGAGGTCACTCTAAATTACAAAAATCTTAAGCCTAGTATTCTATTAATGTCTTCGTATTTGCTCGTAGCCTTTAATCTTTAATCTTTATCTTGTATCGATATGTAGTGAGCTTGATCTTGAGCTTTCTCCTACTTGCTTAATAAACTGTGATCTTGAGCTTCTTTAAGATCATCAGCCAAACTTCATCTCTTTATGTTATCTTGTAATCTTTTGGCTCCTTGTGATCTTGTGGCCTTTGGACTGACATGCTCATACTTTTCTTTTATCTTGAAAGCTATAGAGTATTCTTCCTTGGATTGCTTCATCTTGAATGCATAATGACTTCAAGGAATACCTTTTGAGTATCAGAGTAGCGGAAGTCTTGAATAACTTAATATTTGAGCTTTCATCATATCATTATATTTGTCCATCGAGTATGAGCATGCAGTTATGAACTTGACTTTGCTGAAATAAGGTATCTCTATCTCCATCTTTACATGAGCCTGTAATAAAATAGTTAGCAATGAAGCTTGTGGACGAATATAGCTTTGTCATTCACCTGGGTTTGGTTGGCTTAACCTCTGGTTTCGTGAGGACTGATCTGTGATAGGTAGATTCAAATTAAGACGAATCTCCTTTATAGGATTTCCAGCATAAGTATCGGATCTTCTAATGTGTGAACATCAAAATCACCTTACTTGCTTGTTCTCTTTATCGGAACGTCTCAAAGAAGATAACACGATAAGAGTGAATTGGTTAGTTACTATCTTACCGATTAAGTCGTCAATTCACAATCTGGACCAAATCGATATCCAGTGTCACAAGTTTGATCTATATAGGATCTCACAAGTCACCTACCACAGAGCTTGTTTGATGTTGGCTCTGGAAAGATTTCCATCGTCATTGTGAATACTTACGTATCACTTTGATGTTCTGGCACGATCACGAGGATAATGCGTAGGACTTTTGATATTTTACTTGTTTTCACAGTGTATAAAGAACAAGTGAATGGTAAATAGTATCCTAGAGAGATTTATAGATGATCTCTTATGGCTCTAGACTCAATAGTGCACTTTGATTTAGGTAATCAGAGGCTGGAGCAGACTGCCACCTTTTTAATACCAACTAACTCGAAGTGAGAGAGTTGATAGAAATGTGTGTAATCTCTGTGAGAAATAAAAAAAGAGTCTTTTGAGAGACCTTGAGTGGCTTGGTAGGGTTGTGCTTTGCATCACTGGGTCCATGACGTCTATCTTTAATACTATAAAATAGCTTAGTGTTTCTGATAGCATATGTATTGACTCGGTTTCTGCCTAAGTGTAAAGAGGGCTTCTTTCTTTTCACTTTTTATCTTTACTTTTTCTTTTTCATTCTTTAACCCCTTCAATGCTTACCAAGAATTCATCACTAACACCTTGTTGGGTTTGTTCCAGTGTTAGCCCGGTCTTAGTCCGCATTATTCCCCCATTCTCACTTAGACTCCTTTTGAATCATACCTAAGGACTTCTACGCTATTTAATGGAATGTCCTCGGGTAGATCCCTTCGGTTCTGGCTGGATTATGGAACAGATACCTAACCTTAACCACCTTATAACTCCATAAAATTAAATACATGGTCAGTCTTTTGGGTATCTCCATTCTTTCCATTAAAACTAATTTGAGAACCAATCAAGGTACTTGTGATATAAATCAAAGCATTTGTACCTTGATGTTTTCTTCTTTTGAAAATGCTCCCCCTGCATATGTGCATCGATTATCAAAAGCCTTTTGCACATATAAGGGATAAGCTAGCACTCGAGTCTTTTTAGATCAAGTTTATTAGTTGCATAGTTTTAATCATATTTTCTTCCCTTATCCAAAATGTCAAAATCTTTTGATATTTGGGATATCAATTGATTAAGACTATACGGGGGAGAGATGTTACTAATTAGCAATCTTATTTAGAACATATTGATGCTCCCTCTTAATTATTGAAGGAAGAATATAATGTTAAGTACATATTTTGAAAGATTTTGAATTTAATGAAAAATTCATGAAAAGTTGTACTTAACACATATATACTTATTACTGTACACTACATATTTATATATTATACAAGATAAGATATGAGACAGGATCTGACATGTTTATACCAAGTAGGGGCTAGTCATACTGTCCTTTGCATCAGCCTGTAGCCCATCTCAAGTTCCCTTGCACCAACAAAGCATTCCAAGCTTCTCTTGAACTGTCTTTCCAGCAAGAGGTCGAACACATTTGAACTTGAGCTTGTGTGGTTAGTGGTGTGGGCGTTGATGTTGTCTTTTTAGTAACCATTAAGATAACAGTGTCAATGAGTAGAGTTCTTTGGACAACTGGATCCTTTGGATGAATGGGAATATCCACCATTGATTGAATCTCGAGTTCAGCATCTAACATAGTTAAACTTGTTTGTACATTTCCAGATTGTTTCTCTGTAACTTCTGCATCAGCTTTGTATTCTCAGCTTTGTTTTCCTCATCATTAGAGACGTCTTGAACTTCATTATCAGATAAAGAAAATGAGTTTCTTGAGCTACCAGAATTGTCATTTGGCTTATCGAGAACCACTGGAATAATACTAGATCCTTCACTTGAACCTTTGGGAAGTTGTTAAATTTTGTAGTCAAGCATGCTTCTTCTTCTTTTAAAAGCTTCCATAGCTTCCCCCTGAACCAACAATGCTTTCTTGAGTAGATACAAGACTTTTTTCCAAGCGCATCGGAATAAGTATACCCGCATGAAGAAGTCTTGCTGTATATAACCCAAATACTCGAAGTACCCAATTATATCCCTTTCAAGACAAAACTGTGTCATCAAAGTCAATTAAGTCCCGGATGTGCGCATTTCACTCTTCAGGATAGTGATGATATGAATTGTAACATCAAAGTCAACTAAGTCCCGGATGCAGACAATTAAACCCTCTAAGTAGTCAAAATGATAACACCAAAGTCAACTAAGTCTTAGATGTAGACATTTCTTCTTGCAGGATACTAACTATCTAACAGAATCATCATACCTATGTGTACCTCTTTTATCAAATATTTCTACTTATTTGAGAATAAGTTTAGTGATTAATCGGTCGGGGAAATATTAAATGAATCAGAAACATATCATCAACTTCAAGGTTTCTAAAACTACGTAATTATTTCCAAACAATCCTAAGCCTTTTAAAACTATGAGGTGTTGGCAATCTTTGTCGTCTGTACGTTTAAGCCTAAGCCACTAATCTTGAAATTATATTTAAGCCCCTAAAGTTATTAACTTATAAAAACTGAAGCCCTTGAAGTTAAAAATAAATTAACTCCCCCTCAAATTATTATCTGTTAAGTTAAAACTTTTTCCATATAATTACCGTGACTTGTTGAAGATAATTTGAAAACACTTTCTCCCCCTCGAACAAAGATCCGTATTCTATTTAAAGATCTATTGTATTTGTTCGAGTGGTTGAAATTTCTTGAAAATCTGTTTGTTGATGAGAAACTTATATGACTGATTTGTTTTTGAAAGACAACACCAACTAAAATAAGATTTCTCTTATTTTGAAAATTAAATGCACCGACACGTAAACCTATTTTCAGAAAGCACGGGTTATGTAGCAAAGTATACACAAGCCTTTGTATGAATATGAAGTAATTCATACCCGAGAAAAGTGAATTTCCCGTTGAGAGGTCAAGTTTTCTTTTTGACGAAATACTTGCCTTTAAAATGAAGACCGGGTTGCTATCTGAAATAACAGCAAGCCATTGACATGTTTTGAAAACATTTATAACTTATGTTCGAACTTTATTTACAACCACGCGCCATTATTGAATGACATTTCTAAAGTCGTAAATATTATCGATTCCAATATACATGTCAAGAATACATATTTTTGTTTTTTCTGATTTTATAATTTTGAATTTTATTTTTCTAGTTTTATATTTTTCTATTTTATTTCTATAAAATTTTATAAATTGAAAAATATTTTTGTGTTTTTTGGATTTAATTATTTACATAGGATACATGAAGAATTATCACCATTATTCTTCCTTTGAGAGATTAGAGCTCAACCAGACTGTTTTTCGCCGAATGGTATCAGATGTCCATGTGCATCATAGTAGCACTATATGGCATGGGTTTGTAGTTGACATCTTGTCAAAACAGGTCGAGAAGGATTACCAATCACATTCTCTAATGGGTGATCCTTTGGCCACTTACTGAGATTATCAAACGATTGATTGAGTTGATACACATTTGATGGAATGATCCCCTGTGAAGATGATTCTTCAAAACTCGAGTCTGAAGTAAGATTATAGCGGAGAGGTTCATTATCAAATTGAGCATTTTGAATTCCTTGAATTTGTTCTTCAACACCTTGATGAATGACTAAAGATTGAATTTCCTGAGTTGTTAGAGAAGTACTAACAGATGGTACATCTTGAACAATTATGGTTGATGAAGGATTACTGGTTGTATCAACAGATAATTATGTAACAACGGGAAGCATAGGAGATACAACACTTGATGGATGCTGAAAGTATTCTACAAACAATGGTTGACACAGGATATCATAGTCTTTCTTGGATGATGGAACATACGATGTTGAAGAAACTAGGTTTTGCATGAGACATGAACTGATGTATCCAGGAGTCAAGAATTGAGGTGCGGGTCCTGAACTGAATTGTTCAAAAGCCATTGACCATTTGAGAGACCAAGTTAAACTATATTGATCACATTTTATTCACTATTCCCCCTTCAAAAATTGCATACGTGGTTATCATTTTTGATTGAATAAGTGAATTAAAATACAAGCTAATGTACGCTGATCCACTTGATGACTGAACGAGCATGAGAAAATATGAAAACTGTTGATGAGAATGGTCGAAAACAAGAAGATTTATCTTCTTTTTAAGATAAAGCACACTAAAGCGTACACCTTTCTTTTCTTTAAGGAACGAGGCCTGAAGTGTTGTCTACAGACGCCATTGTTCTTGTTTATCAGATTGAAATTTCTTGAACCCTTGGTTTTTGAGATATCAATTTCTTCAGCAACCAAACGCTGAGTCTTTCCTTTTTAGGATTAAAGGATGTACCTGCACTTAAGTTAAGAGTATCTGCACTTACATTAAGAGTTTGATCGCATTCATATGGGCTAGTGATATCTTCTTTTGAACCATTTGGTGGTTGACTGTCAACCTTGGTTGTGCTAGAGGTGAATATCTTTCCAGTTGGAACCCACCTAAGTCTAACATTATTGAAAATTTTACCCGTGGGTTTCCACCTAAGACAAGATCTAGGGGATGTTTGCTCATACACAACGGAAGACTTATTGGGAGAAAACCTATGTCTTGTCAAGATCTGCCGTACAGGTGTTTGAGCATGACTTTCATGTTCTATTGGTTTGTTACTATTTCTACTCTTAGGGGATTGAGCCTTAACGCGAGAGTTCACCTCTTTTGGGAATTTTGTTAAACATGCATCATGATTTTCATTAAAGACACATTTTTTACAAGTCGAATAAACAAAGTGTTTGGAGTCCAAAAATGAACTAGGATTCCTAGAGTGGTCTACTAGTGGCACAACATTTAACGTTACAAAACTACTCTTAGATACATGCAAACTCCTAGATGTTTGATTGTTGCTCCTAGGTTTTGGTTTGCTACCATTAGTAGTGTTTTGTAGACTAGTAGTATGCATCACACTAGGTTTTGAATTCCTATTTCTTTCTTGTGTCTTTTTCCTAGCTTCCTCTATAAAGTAATTATGAGCCATATCATTTGAACCATACTATTCTTTTTGACTATTCCTAGATGAGCCAGGTGCAATCACGTGATGAGGTTTTGCAAGCACAGATTCTCTAACTTTAGGCAAATAATAGGGAGTGGCTAGTTTTGTCAAATTATGTTTAACATCAACTTGGGAGGCAAACCGTGGTTTTGAAATTTGGTCGTTCAGATTGACAAGCATTCGGTTATTTGACAACTGATTGGTTTCTTAGTGGTTAAAAACTGGTTTCCCCAAGATTGATGATTTTGCAAACTTAGTATCCACGCTATTTCCTTTTAACTTTCATAATTCGTTTTTTAATGCTGCATTTGCAAAAACCTTTTTTTGAATCTGAGCTCTTAAATCAGCATTTTCAACAGTCTTACTATTTATTTGAGCAATTAGTGAGTCATTATGGTCTTTTGTCTGTACTCGTGTCTTTTTGATAGAATCGTAAAGATCTTTGTAAGTTTGTTTCAAATGTTCATTTTCCTTATGCAACTTCTCATTCTCTGCAAGTAATTTAGCCACACTATGTTCCAATTCGATGTTAATAGTTTCAATTACATCTATGTCATTTTTAACTTTGGCTTCATTATTTGTTTGATGCATATTTTTAATTTGTTTCTTCAAGTTGCTGATCGTTGTGTTTTTAGCATGTAGCTAAGCTTTCAATTCGTTTATCTCAAAAAATTCACTAAATTCAGGAGCATCCGGATTCTTACATGGTTTGTGACTTTGAAAACTTTCTTCTTTTTGTTGTATTTCAATTTTAAGTGAAATACAATATTTTTCAAGTTGTAAAAATCCATTTGAAAGTTCATTATAAACCTCTTTTTCAACCATATCTTTTGTTTTGAAAAACTTAGCATCAAGCAAAGGACTTTTAACTTGATATTGTTTAGTATCCTGGTCAACCCTTCCTTCAGTATTGAATCCGGGTTGCTCTGCATGCTGTTGTCCATCAGCAAGTACATTATATTCAACAGTCATTTGTACCTCAGCCATTGGCTCTTTGTAATTCACGGGTTTGATATCTGCATCCTCAGTATGTGTATCATTCCTGGATCTGCTGTTTGAATCATGCTTTTCGGATCCCGTCCCACTTTTCTGTAACAACCAAATCAGCATCCAAAGGTTTACCCCTATCAACTTCTCCCTCTTGCATCTGCATCTGAGTTTTGTTCACCCTTCTATCATACTGTCTTTGATGACGTGCTCTTTCAGCAATTGACTTCTTAACCGAACTCATGTGTTTGAGTAATGTATCTCTGAAATCTTTAGCCTCGATTCAAGTGTATTCTGAGAAGGATTTGTTAGTCATCTGATTGTCAAAGTCCAAAGAAAACTGTGAATAAATGAATTGTTGACATTGTCTCTTGAGCACCCAAAAGGCATCCATAGATCCATCCTCTTGAAATTCATATTTGTCAAGTTGCTTTTTGAGTTGATCCACGTAGAGGAACATCATACTTGTGAAAGTCTCAACATTTTGACCAAAGAGAGAAATAAATGCCCGTTTGAATCCATGCTCTGTACGAGTGCCTTTTAAGTCTTTATTTGACAGAACCTGAAGGTATGAATGAAGTGCTCTAAAATATGTCATGCATCTCTATTTTGATTTTGACATCTTGTGTTGTATTGCTTGCACATCTTTTGTTGCAGAATCTAATCTTTTTTCTTTTGCTGATCTACTGCATACAGTCTCTCCCTCTTGCTTAGATAAAATTGAACCTCGAATGAGTAGTCTGACTCTATCCCAAATCTTCTTTGCTTGATCATTGTGATTAACCAAGTTGTAAATGTCTTGAGGTAAACCTTGAGAATAATGTTTGTTGCCTTGATATCAACCGATTCACGAATTTTTTATTCATCTGTGAGATCAGTGTATGTTCATGCTCTGATCGTTGTTAGAGTAGTTTCATTTCTGGGTTCTACAATGGTTCCATATTAGAAAGGTCCATTAAGTACATAATCAACAAGAAACTTGCCATTTGGCTTGCGTTTGATGTACAACAGCATACGACTTGCCCATGAACTGTAATTAGTCTTATTGAGCATTAGGGAATGGTTTTCAGCCCTGACAACAATGACATTTTTTGCTAATGATAAACTCATTTGAATTACTTGAAGTGTGAATTAAAATTATTTGATCGATTCAGTGATTGATGAGAATTATGTTAAAGTGATGTTGTTATAAGTGATTTTATCCTTGTTAATTCACGAGATTGTACTAATCTTGATTAAACCGGGAAAATAAGTTAATACTTCACGGGATTTTGCTAATCAAAGATAAACCATTGAAATTAACTTGTGTTTGAAGTGTAAATGTTTCTAGAGTTTAGTTTCCTTGAAATGACACAAATCACCGTGCACAAACCACTGTCAAAGAATCACAAATAGCTATGAAGGAAAAAATGACACAAATCACTATGCACATTTCGCTATGCATATTTCACCATGCACATTTCACCATGCACATTTTGCCATGCACATTTCACTGTGAAATTAATTTTTTTGCAGAGTTTTGTTTCCTTGGAATGTAACGAATCACCTTGCACAAATCACTATCAAAAATACATAAATAGCTATGAAGGAAAAATGACACAAATCACTATGCACAAATCGCTATGCATATTTCACCATGCACATTTCACTGTCTTCAAACACATTTCACTGTCTTCAAACACATTTCACTTTCTTCAAACTTTCTGAAAAAACAACTCTTTAAATCACTCAAAACCACACTTTTTGACGTTTTTGATCCAAACCTTTTGTACTTATAACTAAATCTAAGCTAGATACATCATAAAAACACAAACTTTAAGGTTTTTAAACACAAAAATTTTAGTTTCTTAAAAACGTATGAACTAGCTAAAAACAAATAAAAACGTGGGTTTTGATCCTAAAAACGCACACAAACTCACACAATCACCCCATGGCGACTCATACCAATTGACAATATCAGAAACAAGTAACCTAAATGAGAATATAAGATCAAACTAGAGAGAGAAAGTAGGTGGAAGGACTTTGTACAGAGAGAAACTAAAATAACATAAAATTAGGTGTTCTTAAAATGAGGGCTTATATACTATGTCTCATAGCCGGCCATGGGTTGTATTATCCATGGGCTTAGCCTGGTTAGCTTACGTTTAACCAAGCGTTTAACTACAAGCTACGAGATACAATATTGGTAGTGACCGAGTCTTTTCTCGATTCCTAACAATAAGAGTAGAAATACTATTAATACATCAGTTCTTGTTACAAAATGGGTAGCCAAATCGTCCACTTGTCCATATATGGTGTCTTCATGTGTTGCAGGTAGTTCAAATCATTCTGTGGATTGTTGATAGTGGTTGTTCAAAGCATATGACTGGTGATCGTACACTACTGGAAAAATTCGTTGAGAAATTTATGGGCATAGTCCGCTTTAGGAATGATCATTTTGCAGCAATCACAGGCTATGGCGATTATGTACAAGGAAACATCACTGTTTGTCATGTACATTGTGTTGAAGGCCTAGGAAACAATCTCTTCAGTGTAGGACAATTCTATGACGGTGATCTAGAAGTTGATTTTCGCTTAAAAACATGTTATGTGCAAAATCTGTAAGGAGATAATTTGCTTACAAGAGCTCGTGAATCCAATCTGTATACTATCTCCATTTCTGATATGGTTACTTCTTCACTTGTTTGTCTCATGTCCAAAGCTGCTTCGACAAATTCATGGTTATGGCACCGCCGACTCTCACATCTTAATTTTGGTACCTTAAACGCTTTTACCAAACATGATCTGGTTGATGGTCTTCCAAAATTCGAATACGGTAAAGATCATCTATGTTCTGCATGTGGGCGAGGAAAGAGCAAGAAATCTTCTCATCCACCTAAATTGGTTCCAAGTACTCATTCCAAATTGGAATTGTTACATATGCACTTATGCGGACCAATGAGGGTAGCATCGATCAACGAAAAGAAGTATATTCTTGTGATCGTTGATGATATTTCTCGATTCACATAGGTATATTTTCTTCACACAAAATATGAGACCCCAGAGGTAATAAATAAGTTTATTGCTCAAGTTTAGTTGAATTACGACGCCAAAATTCACAAGATTCACACTAAAAACGGCACTGAATTCAAAAACGTAACTCTAAAGGCCCATTATGAAAAGTTAGGCATTATGCAACAATTATCAACTGCTTGAACGCCTCAACAAAATGTTGTTGTTAAAAGATGCAATCATACTCTTGTCGAGGCTGCACGTACAATGCTTATTTTTTCACGATTACCTGAATTTCTTTGGGCCGAGGCAATTTCCACCGCTTGCTTTACTCAAAATTGGTCAATAATTTGTACAAGGTACAACAAGACTCCATATGAACTTCTTCACGGCAGAAAACCAAATGTGGAGTATTTTCATGTGTTTGGTTCATTATGTTATCCAAAAAATGATCGAGATGACCTTGGGAAGATGAAACCTAAAGCAGACATTGAAATCTTTATTGGATATTCAGAAACATCCAGAGGGTTTTGAATATATAATCGATGCACCAAAAAGATTATGGAAACCATCCATGTCAAGTTTGACGAGCTTACAGCTATGGCTTCTGAACATAACAGTTTAGAACCCGTTTCTCAATGATTTATTAATGATGATTCATCAGCAGATTCCATGAATACTCCGTCCAAAGAAGATTTAGATAATTTGTTCGGGCCAATGTACGAAGAATACTTTGAGAAGAGATCTTCTGACATGTCCATCAATTCCGCTGCACAATAAGTTCACAATCATGAAGACTCACCTTTGACATCTTCAATCATCGTTGAAGAACACGAAGCTCCTCCCATTGTAACTACATCCTAAGAACAAACTTCTCCAATCTTATTGAACGAAGCTGATGAATTAAATCACGAAGACTCTGCAGAATTTGATGGCAATACGTTATTAACTCCATATGATGCTCCAGACTTTGCTGAAGCCGAGTCATCAACACCTCTAGATCCATCAAATATGCATGAGTTCCACCAAGTACAACCCTCAACACATATTTGGACAAAAGCTCATCCTTTGGAACAAGTAATTAGTGACCCATCCAAATCTGTGATGACTCAAAAAAGACTTCAAACTGATCATGAGTTATGTATGTATGCATTAACCGCTAGTACCTTCGAGCCGAAGAACATCAAAGAAGCTATGTCAGATCACAGCTGGATAGAATCTATGCAAGATGAGCTGCATCAATTCAAGAGACTAGATGTATGGGAACTAGTTCCTAGACCAGATGGAAAGAATATCATTGCTGTCAAATGGCTCTAGAAGAATAAAAATGATGCAAAAAACATTGTTATTCGAAATAAATCTTGTCTTGTTGCAAAAGGTTACAAGCAGGAAGAAGGCATAGATTTTGAGGAATCCTTTGCTCCTGTTGCTCATCTTGAAGCCGTCAGGATGTTCGTTGCATTTGCTACACATAAAAACATCACAATCTTTGAGATAGATGTTAAGACTGCATTTCTTAATGATCCATTAAAAGAGGAAGTTTATGTTAGCCAACCTGATAGATTTGTTGATCACTAGTACAAAAAGTGGATTTGGTCACACATGGGCAAAATGGAACGGCCACACATTCACATATTTATGTGACCAAAGGTACCAAAAAGACACCATTTACTAATTAGTCACACATGAACATTTTTATCGTGTGACCATTAGAACTGTATTGCCACACATTCGAACATCATGTGGCTAAAAGTAACTGGTAATATTGTTTGGTCACATATGAATTTCGAACATGTGACCAATACAAGTAAGCTTGAAGCATTGGTCACGATATACATATAAATAGTGACAAATATTTGTCACACACTTGAACAATGTGACTAAATGCCACATATGGTCACACTAAACGTTTTGTCACACATTATTTTAGTGTAGCCAAATTCCGTTACATATGGTCACGTAACTTAATATGTGTGTCTAAAGTTTAGTTTGTGTTAGCTTGCCAAAAGCTAATGTGTTTAGTCACATTTACTTCTAACACTGTGACCAAATGGCATATATGGTCACACTAAACGTTTTGTCACACAATCATAATATTCATGTGGCCATTTGATGATCAATAGTCACACAAAATACACATTTCTTCAATT